>ML819476.1:28710-42262 GCA_009831015.1 Picea engelmannii
CCTGGAGGGCCCATCTTTTCTTCCTTTCAGCGCCTTCACTTTGTCAACAGTAGCAACATCCATCACCTCGGCTTGGTCCTGTAGCTCCATGAGGTAATGATTCCGGGTATCATGGTATGTGTCACTCTGATCCTCAAAACCTTTGAATATGTGCATTTAGTTCTTTTTGTTTCTAACGGGTGCTTGGATCTTATACTTATCCACTTGACCATGTCTGGGGGGAATGACAGGATTCCCTAGTAAGCTTGTACCCATAGGTTTTGAGTTGCCACTGGGGGGATTTCTAAAAAGGCATCGTCTTCTCCCGTCATACTTACCACTTTCCATCTTACTTCCCGCTCATCCATCCCATTACATTGGTCCGGGCATTGGGTTGGCCAATCATTTAAGGGTTGCACCTTGCCTTGTGGGAAGAAGGGGCTAAAGATCCAGAAGGTAAAAGAAGTTGGAAAAAGATAAAAGCCTAAAAAAATAAAACCTCAAGATGCTTCACCCAGGGATCCCCGAGAAAGCAGTAAAAATATTCTCAGCAAGAAACAAGAGGGACCCATAAAAATAAAAATAAAAACCTAGTCAAAGGATAGGGGTCTCATCACGAGCCGTCCTATTAGGTCCATGGGCATCTAGCGGTATGACACTGCTAGCATCTGGTTACCACGCCAGGGTAGTGGCTCTTGGTGGCATAGCCAAGAGAAAGGGGGTCTCATCACGAGCCAACTTCTCATTTCCATGAAAGTGATTGTGGGTAACATTGCCACCACTAGTCACCATGCCAGGGAAGTGTCCCTTGATTATCTTCTTGAAAGAAAAATCAATAAAGAAATAAGAATAAAAGGCATGAATGGGCTTGGAAACATTTGCATCCAAGACAGGTGAAACTCTCCTTCTACAAAGGCACCCACATGTAAGCCTTGCATTTCTCTGCTATCACTACACCCCTTGTCAGGACATCCCTTATCCACCTCACCCATTAACATGACTTGGATTTGATCTCTTATGGAAACATCCATTTTCCAATGGACACTAGCCCAATAGGACGCCCTGCCACTTCCTCCAAACTTTCCTTGTAAATTTGTATAATGTCTTTGAGCACTTGATTGGGTAAAAGGGGTTTTATGCACATGTTTAATAAAATTGATGATTGGATGTGATTGACATTGCTATGATCATTGTGACTTATGAGCCCATGGAGGGTGTATCTGTTGATGTGCAGGATCATACTCGACGGACAGGTGCCATATTGGATAGGTACACATGGGGAGATGATTAGTTCGAACCTCCTAAAGATCCCAGCATATGGATGATGAGACCCCAGCAGGGGGCATAGACAGGACAAAGGGGTTTTCACCAGAGAAGAGGAGGACGTTCCACATGTTAGCACTCTGTGAATTTTGTCCAGCTGAATAGACAAACGACATAAGTAATTGCTTCAACCTACTTTAGAGCTAGGCACTAGCTTGCTCAACTCAGAGAGGGCTCTCTCATGTCACTTGATATATCTATGGAAATTGGTGGCTAGATTTGGTTTATTTTTGGGGTTTTTTATAAAGTTGTTGGCCAAAAAGAGGAGGGACACTCAGGGCTATGGAGTCAAAATTCTGAAAATGAATGAAAACAATGACTGGCCAATAGAACTCTCCAGAGGATAAACGCTAAATGAGGCAATGAAATTGAGCTGTAAATAATATTAAGTAGAGTGTAAGAGGAAAGAGATAACAAATAATTGCATCAGAGCATTACTGAAATGAATTCTGAATTAGCTAGGAAGAAATACACACAGTTCAAATTGTTTCAACTGAGAGCATCAAGAGATGAATTATGGGCTTTGACTATCCAATTTAAACAGAAGAAAATGCAAATAGAATTAAGTAAAACAGGAAATACATACAATGAGGGAAGACAAAACTTATATCACCACCATTAGAATCTTTTCATAGAGACTTCAAAGCTTCTGCATATGTATTCAATTCAGCCCTAGAAAATTACAATGGAGTTCAAAAAAACCAAAATTGTGCCCTTTCACTTCTGCCCACACTAATTCATTTGGAACCTCTAACACTTATACAATTCGAGTTCCCTCAGTGTGCAACCGGTTACAATAACTGAAATGAAATGTTTAAGCTTCCAAAACTAGTTACAATGATTACAAATGACAGTTTTCAAAAAAACGTTTCACGATCCCTGCAGATTCCTCTGATGCTCCAGCTCTTTCCTCTGCCACGTTCTCTTTGAAATGTCACTTATACTCTTTCAAATTTAATTCCATTTATCCATATTCTTATTAAATATTTGGAAATAATATATTTGAAATAAAAATAATTCCCAAATATTTTTCTATCCTGTAGAATTAAATTTTCATAATTTAATTCATGCCCTTGTTTGCCCCATTTACCCTTTCATTGTAAAAAACATTTACTGTTACCATTTCACTATGAAAAACATTTATTGTGTCGAGTTTTTTTCCAATTTACCTTTTCCCTGTGAAAACGATTTATTGGTTTCTTTCCCATGGTTTTGAAACCCATGTGTTGTTTACCATCTTTAATCTTCTTCTTTTACTTCTGTAAAACCTTTTGGATAAAAAATTACCCAAGTCTTCCTTTCACGTGCATCTTCCCATTTAATCATTTTCCATTGAAATAAACATTAATCCCTTTATTTTGTAAAATGTGAATTTTACCTCTGTAAAACAATTTCACCGTGAGGAAGAATTTCTTTATTGGAAATTCCATAATCATTATTGAAAACATACTCCTGGAAAAATGCCACACATAAACTATATGATAAAGGCTTGCATTTATTGTATTGATCTTGGGCTGGAGTGGTTTAATCCAAACTACTTTAACCCCCGATATGCACCACGTAAAAATATGTGTCCAATCACCAAACCACCAGTTTATTCCCCGGCCCGCCTTCACATAATTAACCTCCGTGTTAATTCTATGTGAGATATGTATGTGCTCCCTCCATCCAACCTTTGACTTTTCCACATTATAAATTGAGATTCGTGCCCATGATTTGACATGATTCCATAAATTAAATATTGGATTAAATATTAATATAAATATTTTAATACAAAGATATTTATATTAATAATAATAAACGTTTTTTCCAATTTCTACGGACTTTGGGCATATGAGGCTTATCACATGACTTTGTGGATAGGATAAGGGTGTTTAATAAAAGGAAATTTTTTTATTTTCAATGGGAATATGAAAATAAGGGTACAAATGAATGAAGTCATGTAACTAAGGGAATTATATAAGAATTAAGGCTAGGTATAGGCTTGGGATATTTGCCAATTTTTTACTCATGGAGTACATGACTATTTTGAATGATCAGTTGGGTGAAGGATTTAGGTGATGGGAGCTTGACGGAGCTGGTGAAAAAGTTTTAAAATCTGAGTGGAAAAATAACACAAGGACAAGATGCTTTGAGAAAAATTAATGCAAATTAGCAAGTGATAACATAGGGTCCAACTGGGGATGCTATCCTCCCTATGAGATAGAAAATAACTCGTAGACCAGCTTGATCCATTGGGCTGGTCCCAAAACATGTGTGTGCACCCTGCTCCGACATGCCACCAGTGTCTGCTGAAAACCAAACTCTGCACACTGCTCTCAACTAGATACTGAACACTGAATACACCGCTAAAATCTGACTGTACACACTACTGAAAATCCAAACTGAAAAACGCTTGACCAAAAAGCTTATTTGCACACTCCTCTCTACTCTAAAATTGTTGAAATGAATACTCAATCAAGTGATGTTAAAGTGCCGATGCAACCAATCAAGCAATTGGCTTCTCGATTTTTCTCTGCTCCCATTTTTCTTAAGCAGGTAGACAAATGTAAAAGATGGCAGTTGAAAGCAAAAATTCAATCCAAAATCTAAGCTTATGAATGAAACAAACTCCTCCTTCAATGATTACTGTAATAGGATGGCCACGGGATCTTGAAAACCATGAAAAATCATTTCTTCTTGATGAACAAAAACAAAAAGACAAGCCTGATTCATAAGTGTTTGATGCTCTTTCTCTATTTCTTCAGTTCTGAGAACATTTTCAAATGAAATGGCAGCAATAGGTTTTTCTAGTTTTCCATGCACCTCAACAAAAAAATTCATACATTCTTGGACATCTTCAAATATGAAAACCATATTATGTGCATCCTCTTGTTCATCAAACAATTCTGATTTGGTTTTATTAAACTTCTGGAAATTTGCTTGAGGATTGTCATTTTGACTTTCAAATGAATGAACGGAAATAAATTCTTGTTCATAACCTTCTTGTAAATGTGAAAATTTAACATCATGAACTATTTCACAAGCTAGAGTTCCCATGGATGTATTTTCAAAACCATGATTTTCAAATGAATCAAATAAAACAATTGCCTCTTTATTATCTTTTTGTATTTCTGATTGGAAAGTGGCATACATTGTTTTGTTGCTTTCCTGAAACTCTATGTCATTTGTTTGTTCATTGCTTGAAGTTTCCATAGATGTAGTTTTAGAATCCTCATCCATGTCTAGGCCACTTAGAATTTGAACAACCACATCATTCATAGGGGAACAAAGACAACTTTGAAACACTTTGTCTTGTTGGAAATCTTGTTGAATATCTCCATCAAGTTTAGGAGAAGGAAATGAATTTTAACAACAATTTCTTAATCAACTTCATCTTCAACTAGAGGGGCTACTATTTGTTGTTGGGTTGAATATTCCTAAAGGGCTTCTATGATTTCATCATTCATACACTCTTCATCACCAAAAACATTTTCAAGGTACTTAATGAAATGTTCACAAAATTGACAACAATCTTCAAACACTAAGGATGAAGGATTAGATTCTCCATAATGCTTAAAGAATGTTATATGGAAATCCTTAAGAGAGTATAAGCTTCCTGGTTTTAAACCTTCATACCATAATCTTGCTTTCCCCTCTAAAGCAGCCATAAACATTGTCATCAAACAATCCTCATGAAATTCAACCCCCAACTTACATATATGCATGTGAAATCTAATCAAGTGCAAGGAAACATCATTTACTTTCCCATCTTCGAATTTAGGCAAACATTTTTGCCAATTTATGTGAGGAATACGATTTGGAAAGCCTGGAATATGAGAGCGATTCATTGGAGCATACCTTACAGATATTGAACTCATCTTCGGACAATGGAGTCGCCAATGATGTTTTGAAAGTTGGATTCTGCATTGAGAGTGGAGTCACCACTTAAAATTTAAATTTCTGGATTCTTCTACCAGTGGAATAACCTTCAAACTGATTTTTTGATGTGTGGAGTCACTAGAGCAGGAATACAGCCAATATGTGCCTAAGTGTCTGTTACTCTCAGACCTTAAAACTCAACTATGTCGTTTTTTTCCAGGGAAAATTTTTCAATTTCGTCCCCGACAACGACGCCAAAATGTTAGGACTCTATAAATTTTGTTCGACTAAATAGAAAAACGACATAGGTAATTGTTTCAACCTACTTTAGAGCTAGGTACTAGCCTGATCAACTCAGAGAGGGCTCTCTCATGTCACTTGATATATCTATGGCAATCGGTGGCTAGATTTGGTTTGTTTTGGGGGGTTTTTATAAAGTTGTTGGCAAAGAAGAGGAGGGACACTCAGGGCTATGGAGTCAAAATTCTGAAAATGAATGAAAACATTGACTGGCCAATAGAACTCTCGAGAGGATAAAGGCTAAATGAGGCAATGAATCTGAGTTTTAAATAATATTAAGCGGAGTGTAAGAGGAAAGAGATAACAAATAACTGCATCAGAGCATTACTGAAATGAATTCTTAACTAGTTAGGAAGAAATACACACAGTTCAAATTATTTCAGCCGAGAGCATCAAGAGATGAATTTTGGGCTTTGACTATCTAATTTAGACAGAAGAAAATGTAAATAGAATTAAGTAAAATAGGAAATACATACAATGAGGGAAGAAAAAACTCATATCACCACCATTAGAATCTTTTCATAGAGACTTCAAAGCTTATGCATATGTATTCAATTCAGCCCCATAAAATTACAATGGAATTTAGAACAACCAGAATTGTGCCCTTGCACTTCTGCCCACACTAATTCATTTGGAACCTCTAACACTTATACAATTCGAGTTCCTTCAGTGTGCAACCAGTTACAATAACTGGAATGAAACGTTTCAGCTTCCAAAACTGGTTACAATGATTACAAATGACAGTTTTCAGAAAAAAATGTTTCATGATCCCTACAGATTCCTCTGACGCTCCAGCTCTTTCCTCTGCCACGTTCTCTTTGAAATGTCACTTATACTCTTTCAAATTTAATTCCATTTATCCATATTCTTATTAAATATTTGGGAATAATATATTTGAAATAAAAATAATTCCCAAATATTTTTCTATCTTGTAGAATTAAATTTCCATAATTTAATCCATGCCCGTGGTTTTTAAACCCATTTATTTGCTTACTTCCCATGGTTTTGAAAACCATGTCTTGTTTTCCCCATTTACCCTTTCACTGTAAAAAAAAATTTGATGTTACCATTTCACTATGAAAAACATTTACAGTGTCAAGTTTTTTCCAATTTATCGTTTCACTGTGAAAACCATTTACTGTCTTTCCCATGGTTTTGAAAACCATGTGTTGTTTACCATATTTAATCTTCTTCTTTTACTTCTGTAAAACCTTTTGGATAAAAAATTACCCAAGTCTTTCTTTCACGTGCATCTTCCCATTTAATCCTTTTCCATGGAAATAAACATTAATTCCTTTAATTTGTAACATGTGAATTTTACCTCTGTAAAACAATTTCACCGTGAGGAAGAACTTCTTTATTGGAAATTCCATAATCATTATTGAAAACATACTCTTGGAAAAATGCCGCACATAAACTATATGATAAATGGTTGCATTTATTCTATCGGGCTTGGGCTGGAGTGGTTTAATCCAAACTACTTTTACCCCCGATATGCACCACGTAAAAACATGTGTCCAATCACCAAACCACTGGTTTATTCCCCGGCTCGCCTTCACATAATTAACCTTCACGTTAATTCTATGCCTGATATGTATGTGTGCCCTCCATCCAACCTTTGAATTTTCCACATTATAAATTGAGATTCGTGCCCATGATTTGACATGATTCCATAAATTAAATATTGGATTCAATATTAATATAAATATTTTAATATAAAGATATTTATATTAATAATAATAAACGTGTTTTCCAATTTCTATGGAATTTGGGCATATGAGGCTTATCACATGACTTTGTGGATAGGATAAGGGTGTTTAATAAAAGGAGTATTTTTTATTTTCAACGGGAATATGAAAATAAGGGTAAAAATGAATGAAGTCATGGAACTAGGGAATTATATAAGAATTAAGGCTAGGTATAGGCTTGGGATATTTGTCAATTTTTTATTCATGGAGTACATGACTATTTTGGATGATCAATTGGGTGAAGGATTTAGGTGATGGGAGCTTGACGGAGCTGGTGAAAAAGTTTTAAAATCTGAGTGGAAAAATAACACAAGGACAAGATGCTTTGGGAAAAATTAATGCAAATTAGCAAGTGATAACATAGGCTCCAACTGGGGATGCTATCCACCCTGTGATGTAGCAAAGAACTCGTAGACCCGGTGCCTGATCCATTGGGCTGGTCCCAAAACATGTGTGTGTACCCTGCTCCGACCTGTCACCAGTGTCTGCTGAAAACCAAACTCTGCACATTGCTCTCAACTAGATATTGAACACTGAATACATTGCTAAAATCTGACTATACACACTACTGGAAATCCAAACTGAAAAATGTTTGACCAACACTATTATTTGCACACTCCTATCTACTCTAAAACTGTTGAAATGAATACTCAATCAAGTGATGCTAAAGTGCCAATGCAACGAATCAAGAAATTGGCTTCCCGATTTTCATTTGCTCCCATTTTTCTTAAGAAGGCAGACAAATGTAAAAGATGGTAGCTGAAAGAAAATTGAATCCAAAATCTGAGCTTATGAATGAAACAAACTCCTCCTTCAATTATGACTGTAATAGAATGGCCACAGGATCTTTAATACCATGAAAAATTATTTCTTCTTGATGAACAAAAGCAGGAAGACAAGTGAAATTCAACTATGGAAATTCAACCCCCAACTTACATATGTGCATGTGAAATCTAATCAAGTGCAAGGCAGCATCATTTCCTTTCCCGTCTTGGAATTTAGGCAAATATTTTTGTCAGTTTATGTGAGGAATACGATTTGGAAAGCTAGGAATATGAGAGCGATTCATTGGATCATACCTTGTAGATATTGAACTCATATTCGGACAATGGAGTCGCCAATAATGTTTTGAAAGCTGGGTTCTGCAGTGAGAGTGGAGTCTCCAGTTAAAATTTAAATTTTTGGATTCTTCTACCAGTGGAATCAACTTCAAACTATTTTTTTGATGTGTGGACTCGCCAGCGCAGGAATATAGCCAATATGTGCCTAACTGTCTGCTTCTCTCAGACCTTAGAACTCAACCATGTCATTCTTTCCCAGGGAAAATTTTTCAATTTCGTCCCCGACAATGACGCCAAAATGTTAGCACTCTGTAAATTTTGGCCGGCTGAATAGACAACCGACATAGGTAATTGTTTCAACCTACTTTAGAGTTAGGCACTAGCCTGATCAACTCAGAGAGGGCTCTCTCGTGTCACTTGATATATCTATGGCAATAGGTGGCTAGATTTGGTTTGTTTTGAGGGGGTTTCATAAAGTTGTTGGCCAAGAAGAGGAGGAACACTTAGGGCTATGGAGTCAAAATTCTGAAAATGAATGAAAACATTGACTGGCCAATAGAACTCTCGAGAGGATAAAGGCTAAATGAGGCAATGAATCTGAGTTGTAAATAATATTAAGCAAAGTGTAAGAGGAAAGAGATAACAAATAATTGCATCAGATCATTATTGAAATGAATTATGAATTAGTTAGGAAGAAATACACACAGTTCAAATCGTTTTAGCCGAGAGCATCAAGAGATGAATTATGGGCTTTGACTATCCAATTTAAACATAAGAAACTGCAAATGAAATTAAGTAAAACAGGAAATACATACAATAAGGGAAGACAAAACTCATATCACCACCATTAGAATCTTTTCATAGAGACTTCAAAGCGTCTGCATATGTATTCAATTCAGCCCCGGAAAATTACAATGGAATTCAGAACAACCAGAATTGTGCCCTTGCACTTCTGCCCACACTAATTCATTTGGAACCTCTAACACTTATACAATTTGATTTCCTTTAGTGTGCAACCGGTTACAATAACTGAAATGAAATGTTTCAGCTTCCAAAATCGGTTACAATGATTACAAATGACAGTTTTCAGAAAAAACGTTTCATGATCCTTGGAGATTCCTCTGACGCTCCAGCTCTTTCCTTTGCCACATTCTCTTTGAAATGTCACTTATACTCTTTCAAATTTAATTCCATTTATCCATATTCTTATTAAATATTTGGGAATAATATATTTGAAATAAAAATAATTCCCAAATATTTTTCTATCCTCTAGAATTAAATTTCCATAATTGAATTCATGCCCGTGGTTTTTAAAACCATTTATTTTCTTGCTTCTCATGGTTTTGAAAACCATGTATTGTTTTCTCCATTTTCCCTTTCACTGTAAAAAACATTTAATGTTACCATTTCACCGGGAAAAACATTTATTGTGTCATTTTTTTTCCAATTTACCATTTCACTATGAAAACCATTTACTGGTTTCTTTCCCATGATTTTGAAAACCATGTGTTGTTTACCATCTTTAATATTCTTATTTTACTTCTTTAAAACCTTTTGGATAAAAAATTACCCAAGTCTTCCTTTCACGTGTATCTTCCCATTTAATCCTTTTCCATGGAAATAAACATTAATCCCTTTAATTTATAAAATGTGAATTTTACCCGGGGTGGCAGGGGCGGGAGGGGTCATAATATGCCCAAGAGGAATTCAAGTGCTCTATTTTCATTGGAATCTGGGTATCGCAACAAATAACCAAGCCGAACCCTATGCTATGTACCAAGGCCTCCATCTTTCCCAAATCCTGAACATACACTCCATTTCGGTGATTGGAGACTCCAAGATAATCATAGGCCATGTCCGGAAAAGGTCCCACCCCCCAAATATCCACTTAAACGCCATACTACAAAGAATATCGACAACACTTAACCTCTTCCACAATTGCACTCTCTTTCATGTTCTTCGTCGAAATAACCAATTGGTAGACGCCCAAGCAAACCTGGCAATTGAACTGGAGCAAGGATCATTAGTGGTTAATGGACTCACTCTTTACAAGCCCATTCCATGACGTTTAATCCCCGGAAGCCAGCCCCTCTGCCCACCCAACGAGACGTGGCATTTTGGGCCTCAGTTTGGACCGCGTACCCTCAGTCATTGACTCCTAGTCACCTTCCACCTTACCTCGGCGAGTATCCTTTCAGCCCCCAATAGATGCCCCACCTCACACCTTGACACCTAGGCAACCTCCCCCTCATCCCAACACGTGTCTTGTATCATCTTATATCCTCCCCCCAGCCCCCAACTTGAAGTCTTTTCGATACTCATTTGGCATCCCCTATGCGTGGAAGTGAAAATTGGAGTGAGCCAAGACTGCATATCATGACGTCTAGAGTGTACTGGGCATTGAATTCAGGCGATCCGAAGGGTAATATCATTAGCTGCAAGCATGGCTGCAACTCGTGGCGAATGATGGGAAATTGGTTAAGTTCACTGCATCAAACAAAGGAGATGGTGCATATCATAGCAGGAGCGGTGCATCTCGTTGGCATTCTCATCCCAAAGCATACCAGAGCAGGAGCTGAGCCAATTATTGGTATCCTTAGAGCTAAGACGAACATAGCAGCGTCCATTCCTTCCTCAAGCACTGACCCCTATGCAATTCAAATAGACAGCGCAAGGAATACCGACAAGATGAATAGACAAAATCAAAGAACAGTCTCTGCAGAAGAGCATGACGAAATGGTAAATGTGGTGTAGAATCTCCAACTACAGCTTAGGGCTCTCTCAATGCAAGTTTTGTCCATCATTGAGATCACCATACACCACAGGGGCGAGCAACAAAGAAACATGGATGAATGTGAAGTCTTGCGACAACAAATAGAGGCGCTTCAATTTGCAGCTGGACCGTTGTCACCCACAACCTCCACGAACACCTTCGTCTCAGACGAGGCCTCATCTCCAGGAGCACGCCCGAGACTGGACCTCAACCTGCGGCCTTCAACAACAGAGGACTCTACTACACCGGATCGAAGAAAAATTTAAGCATATGCTATGTTTTTTTAAGCTACTACTAGGTTCTTTTTGCATGGTTTACACCATTGCAGTACATTCAGGCTTTAGTGATTTAGTAAGCACTACCCCTGCTTCTCATACTTCTTTTGGAGAATTCAGGGGAGGCATTTTTGAATTCTACAGTACTTGTAATACAGACTATGTACTCTTCCTACGCTCCTTCGCATTTTTTTAAATATAAATATTACCTAGTTTTTGTTAAAAAAAAAAAATATGTGAATTTTACCTCTGTAAAACAATTTCACCGTGAGGAAGAATTTCTTTATTGGAAATTCCATAATCATTATTGAAAACATACTCCTGGAAAAATGCCGCACATAAACTATATGATAAATGGTTGCATTTATTGTATCGGGCTTGGGCTGGAGTGGTTTAATCCAAACTACTTTTACCCCCGATATGCACCACGTAAAAACACATGTCCAATCACCAAACCACCAGTTTATTCCCTGACCCGCCTTCACATAATTAACCTCTGCGTTAATTATATGCCCAATACGTATGTGCGCCCTCCATACAAACTTTGAATTTTCCACATTATAAGTTGAGATACGTGCCCATGATTTGACATGATTCCATAAATTAAATATTGGATTAAATATTAATATAAATATTTTAATATAAAAATATATTTATATTAATAATAATAATAAAAATTTCCAATTTCTACGGACTTTGGGCATATGAGACTTATCACATGACTTTGTGGATAGGATAAGGGTGTTTAATAAAAGGAATATTTTTTATTTGCAACCAGAATATGAAAATAAGGGTAAAAATGAATGAAGTGATGGAACTAAGGGAATTAGATAAGAATTAAGGCTAGGTATAAGCTTGGGATATTTGCCAATTTTTTACTCATGGAGTACATGACTATTTTGGATGATCAGTTGGGTGAAGGATTTAGGTGATGGGAGCTTGATGGAGCTGGTGAATTTTTTTTTAAATCTGAGTGGAAAAATAACACAAGGACAAGATGCTTTGGGAAAAATTAATGCAAATTAGCAAGTGATAACAGCACAGAGACACCCTGACAGAGCCTCACCTAGGGAGGGTTGTGACCTCTCCATTGGAACGTTGGCCTTGAAAGGCCCATGACGTCACCCAGGATGTCCATGATGTCATCCATCATTTTGGACGTTTTTGGGAGGCAGTTATGACAGTTGTGGCAGCTTGGAGAGGCCCAAAGAGGGCTAACGTTTTTGTCCAAGAGGCCAATGTTGCCCTAAAAAGGGCCAACGCCACCCTATAAAGGGCCAACGTCACCTTATAAAGGGCATGACGGCTTTACTTTTGCTTGATTAGGGTTTAAATTATGACATTTAATGTAAAACAATATTATTTGGTATTTTGGCCTTGTCAACCTTTTGGTGACCTAAATTTTATTAAGGTCACTTGGTATTGTATAAGTAGAGAGATAAAACTCTCATTTTAGACATCATCTTTCACTCACTCTTGGCGAGGTCTTAAATTTGCGCCCTCCTTTAGGGTTTTTGGTTGAAGTTTTGATGCACACTTGTTGAAGGAGGCTTTTTCTTGGCGATTTTGGCATTTTCTTGGTGGAAGGTTTACAACTAGGGTTTGGCTATATGAATGCTTGGTGCATGTAAGTGAATTTCTGCAATCCTTCTTTATTGAATGGTTATGGTATTTTTTACTTGCATTTTGTTATTATAATTTGCTGCACTAAACCCTAGGGGACAAGCACATGTTGGTGTCCTTGTTTCATGTCCCTACTAAGTTATGTTAAGAGCCATTTTGATTTGTTGAAGATAGATAGAGCCTTTCCATAGAAAAACTCTACCTCTACTCATATATCAAAAACTCTACCTCTACTCATATATCCTAGCCGTTTCATCTTTACGCTTTGATCTAAAGAAGGAGGAAGACACACTAAGGCCTAGGGTTTCTACCACTTAGTGAGTCGTCTCCCTTAGGTTTGATAGGTTGAAGCCTTTCCTTAGAAACACTTCAACCGTCATATCCCTCTTGTCTTTGGCCCTCTCACTATCATTTCATCCCTTCAATTTTTGCAGCCTTTTGACTCCATTTTCCCTAATAACGCACTGATCTTAAATATTCTATGTTTGAGTACCTTGATCATATACACATCCAAAACTTTGAACAACTATTAATCCTTCTAAGCCTAGCCTAGACTAATATTTACTAACCCTGTTGTTTTCGTCATCTATTTGTGCTATAAACATATCC
>ML819476.1:46008-59940 GCA_009831015.1 Picea engelmannii
CTTCGAGTGGTTGGTCATGCCTTTTGGCTTGATTAATGCCTTGGCCACATTCATGTACATGATGGATGATATATTGTAGCCATTCACAAACTCCTTTGTGGTCATATATGTGGATGCCATCCTCATCTTTAGAAAAACCTAGGAGGAAAATTTGAAGCACATTCAATAGGTCTTGGGAACCCTGCGACAACACAAGATATATGCAAATTTGGAAAAGTGTTCCTTCAACATGCAGATAATTCAATATTTGGGATACATCATGGATGAGCAGGTTGTGCATGTGGATCCAACCAAGATTCAAGTCATCAATGACTGGTCAACCTTGAAGACATTGACCAAGCTATATAGCTTCTTGGGCCTTGCCAACTTCTACCATAGGTTTGTGTTGGGGTTATCTCTAAACCAGGTGATCAAGGGTAGAGCTAAGGCCAAGTTTGTTTGGGTTGTGCCACAAAAAAAAAACATTTGAGGATTTTAAATTCCACCTCTGCTCAGCACCAGTCCTTATTCTTCCAGACCCGCAATAATGATTTGATATTGATACAGATGCTTTAGATTATGCTATCAGTGTAGTCCTCACTTGGCATGGGCATCTGGTGGCCTATCATAGTGAAACACTATATAATGGTGTTCGTAGATACCCCACCTACGACAAAGAGATGTACTCCATTGTGCAAACATGTCTACAGTGGAAGCATTACATTCTGGGAAAGGAATCAATCATCCAAATTGATCACAGTCCTTTGCAATTCATGCAAACACAAGGAAATTTACATAATGACCACTATCAAAAGTGGTCCATGTACCTACAACAATTCCACTTGAACATCAAGTAAAAGAATGGAAACAACAACCATGTTGTAAAATACCTAAGTCGACCCCCGGTTGTGGCGCTAACCACAATTCTTAACTCATGTGGGCATGAGACCTCCAAGTGGCCATAATTATACAACAGTGACACTAAATTTGTTGTGATATATCAGAAATTGAGGATAGGCAAATCAATTTCATACTTTGATCTCCAAGATGGATTTCTATGCCATTTGAGCCATCTATGTGTTCCTTCAAGCGAGCGTGCAAAGCTGATTTGGGAAGCTCATTACAATCGGGTAGCAAGACACTTTGGCGTGGAAAAAATAGTGGTAGCATTGCAAAATAATTTTTATTGGCCGAAGCTTCGACAATATTTTTGTAAGTATATCATATCCTACACTACCTACGCCATTTCCAAACCCGCCATCAAGAAACATGGGCTATACACCCCTCTGCCTACTCCTAAAAGGACTTGGGAGTCCATCTCCATGGATTAGATATCTAGTATACCTTCAACCCAACATGGTAATTACCATGTCTTCATGGTCATTGATCGATTCTCTAAGATGGAAATTTTGGCACCCTACAAGAAGAGTATCATAACCAAGTCCACTGCTAAGCTATTCTTTCAATGTGTTTGGGTTCATTTTGGACTCCCATAGACCATTATTTCATATTGAGATAGTATGTTCTTGAGTACTTTCTATCCCATCCTATGGTCGATGATGAACACCAAGATGACCAAATCAATTGCCTTCCACCCACATATTGATGGACAAAAAGAGGCAGTGAACAGGATGATTGTTCATATCTTGAGGGTGTACAATTCAAAACATCCATGCACATGGGATGAGATCCTTCGTTATGTTCAACATAGCTACAATAGGTCCCTCCACTTCTCTATTGGACACAACACTTTTTAGGTGTGCTTGAGGTTCCAGCCATTAGCCCCCACTGAAGTATCTCCACCCATTGTTGTTACACGGGAAGAGTCCTCCCATGCTCAGACCGAGGTTGATCGAGTAGCCAAATTTGTTGAACGAATCCAGCACATCCAACAACAAGTTCATGATATTTTTCAGAAAGCCAATGCCAAGTACAAGCAATTCCATGATCAACATTAAGTACCACACAAGTTTCAAGTGGGATATAAGGTATGGTTTCATTTGCATAAATATCACTGCACATGACCCCCTCAGAAGCTCCGCCCACTTTGATACAAGATTTACACAGTCGCTAAGGTTGTGAGTGAGAATGATTTTGAATTAAATATTCCCCCTTTCCTTGGCTTGCACCTCGTATTTAATGTGGAATTTATTCAACCATATTTTCCATCTCTCCTGGACACTTCATACGTGGTCAAGCACTTTGCCCCTACATAACTCAATATTGACTTCATTGAAAAGTCGACAGTTGATCAGATCATGAACACCAAGACGAAGGGCACCTGCCAACAAAACATCCCACTCTATCGGGTCATCAAAGCACGAAAGCTTCTTCATAGGGGCAAGTAGTTAACTAGGAGTCGGATTCAACATAAGTTTCCCCATCTAATAGAGGAACTTGACGTAATGGATACCATAGAATATTTCTTCTTGCACAACCTAGATTGTTAAACTTGAATGGGAATAATTGGGACTATTATCTATCCCATTCAAGAAGCATTGAATAATTACTTAAAATTTATATTTATAACCATTCTTCTTCAAATGATCTATACCATAGAAAATACTAAATATACAGGGAACACATGCACCATAATATTTTTGTAAAGGTACGAATTTTAAAATGCTTGCATCATCAAAACTATTTCCACGCATAATTTTTTCACGCTTACTACGTCATAGAAGAAATTGAGTACTATCTGTCGCATAAGCACCGCACCAAAAACTAAATATATTTTGTTCCGTGTCATAGAATAATTATTCTTGTATTGAATAATTAAAATAGTTTCATCAAAATATGAGCTTTCATTAGACCTTCAATGACTATGAAAAACATTTCCATCCCATTTCTATTACAATAAATTTTGCAATAATGTGTTTGTTTTTTTTCTAAACCTAGTGATCCAGGTGGATATTCATGGTCAGCCACCTATTCCACTAATTTAGAATGGTTCCACATCTTGGCAGTTTTTCTACAGTTTTTCGGGTCCCAAATTTCCAGGGTTGTTTTGAGGCCTTAAATGACATTTTTTTGGCGCAAAAGCACCTAATGTGAACATAACGACAGATGTTTGATTGTTCGAATTGTCTACTTCTCGTCTAGACCTTTCCGAAGGGTTGTTGAGCATCCCAAACGGAAATCATATGCAAAAGTTACACCCCCAGGAAGTTGAGGTATCAACTAACCACATCGGGGCCCACAAATCTTTTGGTGTTTCATCTTCTGGATTAGGGTTTTAGATGTTTAGGGTTTTCTCATTGATGTTTTTCATTAAAAGGAATTTTCTAACTTTTTTGTAATCAGCTTCTTATGAATGAGCATAGTCGATACATCTCTCTCTTCAAGGATAAGCTACCACCATTCTAGCTAGCTTGCGTGCTTTGAAATTTATAGTCTTTTGTATTCCAAACAATCAATATAATCTGATTTTAATTGTATTATTGTGTTTCTTGCAATACTTATGTGTGTTTCCTTTCTATATCTCTTCCTGCATGTCGTTCTCAATATAATCTGGATCACGTAGGTTGGAAGGCTTGTTGCTTAGCATGCAATCATGTTAACGTACATGTATATCATTCATAGTTATTGTTTTCAAGTAAATTGTTTTACAAAATTTATTAATATATATATATATATATATATATATTTGTTTATATTAAATAAAATTGTCACAATCTAAGTTTGCAAGACAAACATTTAACTTACAAAAGATAAGACTAAATTTTTTTATTACATGTGACTATACTAAAAAAAATTATTATATTGACAAATATGGTATATCAATCCTTCTACAATTGCATATAGATTTGAACCTAAATACATCTCTAAATAATTCATAATGGTTCCACATCTTGGTAGTTTTTCTACAGTTTTTTGGGTCCTAAACTTCCAGGGTTGTTTTGAGGCCTTAAACGACATTTTTTTTGTGTGACAATGACAAACGTGTAAGTAAAGGTAGATCTTTGGTCGTTCAAAATGTCTACTTCTCGGCTAGAACTTTTCGATGGGATGTTGAGCGTCCCAAACAAAAATCGTATGCAAAAGTTACACCCCCGGGAAGTTGACGTATCAACTAACTACATCAGGGCCCACAAAACTTTTGGTGTTCCATCTTCTCGGGTTAGGGTTTAGGATGTTTAGGGTTTTCTCATTGACGTTTTATGTTAAAAGGAATTTTTCGACTCTTTTGTAATCAAATTCTTGTGAATGAGCATAGTCAACAAATCTCTCTTCAGGGATAAGCTACCATCATTCTAGATAGCTTGTGTGCTTTGCATTTTACAGTCTTTTATATTCCAAACAATCATTAATAGAATCTGAATTTAATTATATTACTGTGTTTTTTGCAATATCTATGTGTGTCTCCTTGCTATATCTCTTCCTTAATGTCGTTCTCAACATAATCTGAATCATGTAGGTTGGAAGGCTTGTTGCTTAGCGTGCAAGCCTATTAACATGCATGGATATATTTCATAGTTATTATTTTTTCAAATAAATTGTTTTACAAAATATGTATATATATATATATATATATATAATTTATTTATTTATTTATATTAAATAAAATTGTCAAAATAGTTGTCACAATCTAAATTTTCAAGACAAACATTTTAACTTACAAAAGATACTCAAAAATTCTAGTACATGTAACTATACTAAAAAGGAATTATTATATCGACAAATATGTTATATCAATCTTTATACAATTGCAGATAATTTTGAACCTAATTACATTTCTAAATAATTTTGAATGTAATTACGTCTATAAATTTCTACTATACATGTTACATTGTATACAATCTTCTTATAACATATTTTCTTTTTATGAAATGAACATGGAGATACCATTATTTATGTGTCACACACTAATCAAATATCTATTCAAAACCATAAAAACTAGAATTTTAATACAACTCAAACATATATAAATATTATAAAATTGCAAATAAAATTTTGATTTTCCTTTGTGACACTAAGGTTAGCCACTTTATAACTATTACCCTTGTTATTTATATTTATTTTTTAAATAGTAACTAAAAATATTTTAATAATTATTTTGGGTTCGATGTACATTTTAAAGGGGAACAACAACTAAAATTCTATAAACGTGTCTTGGATCAAAGTAATAGCTTCTAATTACGTCGTTAAAGATGGAAAACTTAAATAAACTAATTTGAGGAATAATTATTTTTAAATTTGGTTGTAAGTTTTGTTTTATTTTATATAATTACATTTAACACACTATCTTTTGCTTTATATAGTGGTGATTAACTTTATTAACATTTTATGTAGCAATGCATTAAATTTAGAAAGTAAAAGGAAGCATATAAATGCATTTTTTTAAACATATACTGGGTAATTTATATTATAAAAAATGGTTGTAACAAAGTATGGGGGCTTCACCTTGTTGACCAATATATTTTCACGCTCATTCATAAAGGGGGTTTTTGAATTGTGAAAAATAAATTCAATATGTTGTAGGTATTTGGGGTAGGATGTGAGGTACAGATGGGTTTATAGGTATTTAGGGTTATAAAAAAGGGTATCTAGTAAAAATATGGGTTTCTTTTATTGGAAAGATGTATTGAGAGGGGGTCCAACAAAAGGGAATTGGGAGGTATTTATTAATATATAGTGAAATTATGGGTATTCTTTAATATCCCATGAACAAAGGTGCTATGCTACAAGTCCATGGAGTGAATACCTCGTGTAACATAGCTAAACACACTCTTAAACAATACACGGTGTCCTCAAAATTCAAGCTATTTGCACAACTCCAAAATGACATACATAGCTCACATATATTTATTAGGAAAATTTCTTGGTTCATACTGCTGCAATGTAAATTATAAAAGATACCTAAGATATCAATACCCTTATAAAACATAAAATAGTGGAAGGTCTGATGACTTGTGGAATATTCTAGGTGTATGGTATTGTGAATTGACTCTTGCTCTCCAATTTCCATATCTCCAATAAGTTGGATCATTGTGTCCTTGTCCTCGTGTTCCCCTTGACAAGGAAACCACTAGTTAGAAGCCACATACTCTACATCTTTGTTCAAATACTTTTCCAGATTCTTTATAAAATTGCACTTTTCCTTTAGAATGACAAGTTGTTGTTTAACTTGAACCAGAGTACTCATAACAACTGTAATTTGTGAGATACATTATTGCTCATATTCATAAAATTCAGAGATAAGAGAGAAAATTGATGCTTAGTTTCCTTGAACAATTTATTCATGTGTTCTGAGAATCATCCTAAGCTCTTGTAAATCGCAATGATCCATGGTGTATAAACCACTTCCATTTAGCTGAACAAAAAAACAACTCTTAACAAAACAATAGGCCCACAAACTTGAACTTGAAAGTGCTTGATGAAAATCAACATAGTGCTAAGGAAAAATCCCCCAATACTCATACAGTTGAGACTCAAAATGATGGCATATGCAACAAGAGAGCAGAGTATGGATCTTTGTACTCACTAATTGAGCACCCAATACACCCTTCCCCAGATATTCAAAATCAATTCAATACTGACAGAGACATGCGTTACCACCTAAACTAACACCCTTACGAAAAGTCCCAACACGGGTGTTAACTAGGGAAACAAGACTAGAAGTGCACCATTGTCATCTCAATTCACTTTCCCCTGCACTTTAGACCAAATCCTAGAAGCCACAGGGGGTATCCCAAATAATGAAAGTAAACCTCTTTAAGTGAAATAAAACCATTCTATCATACAATTTACTTTAATGAATCGACAATTAATCTAACAAGACTATGCACYAGATTCCAATCAATGATTACAATGCTCTAAATATGTTGAACTAGAAACAATTGCATGAACCAAAATTATATCCACTTGAAATAAAGGTTAGTATCTAGTGCATGTTTGTGTCAAATATCACATGTAAAATAAACAACTTCATATTTTCAATTAAGTCTATCACTCAACAAACAAAACTCATAAGAGATTAGAACCACTTCAAGCTACTTTAAGGCACAAAGAGTGAAGAAATTTAGCATTAATAAAAAGTGAAATGTGTGAATTTTTTTACTACTTTATTATATGCTACTAGAGGACAATCTTATGTCTATCCTTTCACTTCTAAATCTGATTTATGAATAAAAACACAGAACTTTCATATTTAGATCATAAAACTACCATCCAAGAGAAAGATCAAGCCTCAAAACCCTCGTGAGAGAGGGACATCCCAAAAATAAATGGGCTGATTTTCTCTTCTAGCCCAACGTTCCAAGGAAAGAGTCACGTGGAGGCCTCAAAACATGGTGACGTATCCTCCCAAGCAAGCAAAGCTCCAACATTTCTCTCCTCCAAGTGGAATGACCTCGTGAAAAGGTGGAGAAGGACCTCAAAAGTGAAGCACCTCCTCAAATTGTGCTCAAGGAATGCTCCAAAGGTATCTCCAAGGTATGACCAAGCCTTCAAATGTGCTTCAAATCAAGCAAAGATGCTCCAAAAGGTAAGGAAGATACCTCTCCATGTCAAATCGTCACCAAAAACACCCTCATCTCTATTATAAATCCCACATGTGTGGGTCAACCCTCAAATCATGTAAGGAACATCTCCAAAAGTGATGAAAAAGGAGGGTTCTCAAGAATCTCCAGTATGGCATGTGTAGAGGATGTTCGTGCACATTTTTCATATTTTCCTACTATTTAGGGGGACTGTTGATTTTAGCATGTCTATTTATAGCATGAATATTTATAGCATGTCTATTTATAGTAGGTTTATTTTTAGTAGGTGATAGTGACATGGCAGTGACAAGGATCAAAGAACAATTCACCTTGAATATTCATCTTTCCATGAACATATTCTCCTTTTAAACAAGTGTACACTTACACCAAATTTTAGATCAACATGCATGACTCAATGTTAGTTCTATATTTTGTCACTTCAGTTATGAAGTTTATTTCAGCATACATGATTAGTTCAGCATGCATGAAAGTTGCATGCATGTGGCTTTACTTGTGCATGATCAACTCTATTATTAGCTAACTAAATCCACTTATCGATAGTCTTATTTTTTGAACTCCTAATTCCAAAATAGCCAACTCTGTTTATAACTAGCCAACTCCATTTTTGGCTAGTTAACTCCACTTACAACTAGTTTAACTTTGGGGTCACATGTGCATGCACAAGGAAGCCCTAACCTAGTGCACACTTCTTCTCTCATGGAGAGTTCTATATATATGTATCACTCTCTCATTGTAAACTAATTCATTCTAATGAATTCAATAGTTCATTCTCTCTTCTTTCTTTTTGGTATCATGCTTGCAAGTGTTCTTTCTTCTTAGCAACCAAATTGTTGTGCTTAGCAATTTAGTTTCTTCTTTGCAACTATATTCTTGTGTGTGAATTTTTACATGGTATCAAAGCTTGTAAGGAGAAACACTAATTTTCTTTACATGGTATTAGAGCTTAGGAGGAGCTTGTAAGAAGAAACTAATATGTATTTTTCAAAGCATAGTTTGAGCTTGTACGTTAGAGGATGTGACCAATGCCTTGGGATATGTGTACTACGTCGAGAACTATGACACTGCCTCGAGACATGAAACTTACTGAGCATCTACATAATCATATTTGATAGTAGATGGCCAAAGTGTGATGAATACATAAGACAATGATCCATGCCTATGAATATAATAAGTGTTCTATACATATGTGTGAAAACCTTTACAAAGAGTTACACTTTTACATCATAAAGAAAGGGGTAAGAGAGACTAGCATCTCCCCTAACATCTCCCCTAGATCATGTGTCCTAGTAGACCCACCCCAATATGGTTGCATACCAACCCATATCATAAATTACTATTATTAACTGACATGATGAAGAGTTACCAACATCAAGGGACAATCAACCATATCCATAAAAGCAAATCCTATCTAGAAATGGGGACTAAAATGATAGTCCATGATTGAACACATGGGGTCTGGAGATACCACATAGGTGCCCCACCAATACATAGAAAATTTAAGAATGGTCCAATACAATACATGAGTGCAAATACAACCACGCTTTTGGCTCATCACGATACAATAAGGCACATAGTCTAATCATATGATGATCCACATCTAGAAAAAAAATATAGGGTACACTAAGGTGAATCTGAGGTGTAACAATAAGGAATGACTACTATGCTAACATCCAACTCCTATAAACAAGCCAAACTAAATAAACAAAGTGATAACAGAACCAACCACCAACCTAATAAGAACCAAAGAGAATTTTGAGTGGAGATTGTTGAGGCAGGGAATAGAAAGTCCTCACTCAAGCATCTTTGAATCTCACTAGGCTAAGGTGAGATAGAAGGGAATGTTACCCTAGATTTATAGCCTACGCAAAAATATCAATCAACCCTCAAGAAATATGTCCTTGGACCTCATGCTATTATGAAGTTGTGTGTTTTTTGCTAAAAAAAGTGTAAAACTGTTTATATGTGAATAACTGCATAATTAAAATAAGTGAAGTAAAGAATACATGCAATCTGGACAACAATAACAAAAGTCTCAATTGAGAAAAAGGCAGATTTTATTAATAATAATTTTTCTGAGTTATAGCCAAAATGCCTCTTTTCAAACCCCTGCGAGGGTGAGGACCAACATAAGACTTAGAAGTCTAAGATGGAATCTAACAATCATACAAATAGAACTAGTGTCTGAAAGAAAATGACTAAGACTAAAATGCACTGGAACAACCAAGCCACAAGTTCATCAAGTCTTGACTCTGCAAAATAATCTTCATAAGAACTGGAAATTAATTCAAAAATTCTAATAAAACTACACAGACTTCGAAGAGAAATGAATGACCTTCTGAAGCATGTCAAATATCAATCCTTCCTAGTCCTCTCTTATTTTCAACCTTTTGAAAGATCATACTGTCAACAAGAGGATGTATCCCTTTGAGGAACTCACAAAATCAAATAATGAAATTCAAAAATCTCAATATGAAACAAGATCAAACCTTATCAGAAGTGTTTCTCTCTAATTCCGCATGTCTTCCTTGTCCTTCTATTCTTCCTTTTATTTTCTAAAGGGTAGTTCTCCAAGTAGTTGAACTACTTTTAGTTATTTAAGTTAAATAACTTTAGTTAAACTAAGACAAGTAAGTTAATAATAAGGATAATTAATAAATAATATAATAACTAAATAGGAAGGGTCCCCTCTATTATGCGCCCTTTATTTCAATAATCAATAATAACTTTTCCTTTTTGCTTCTTGATACAATCATCAAATATATATAAATATATCCGCATCATATAACATACCATAAACATGCATTCAAATACCATGGCATATATCACTTGTATCTCCCATAAATAAAATATGATATTTTAAAGTTCCAAAAATAAATACCATGGTTCCACCATCTACCAAAATAATGGCATAGTCAAGTATCATAATAAACATAATAAAAAAACCGAGGGAATTTATTTATAAAAAATTATTCCCTTTCTCTGATGAAGTCTTCATATTGAGACTTATTTTCTTCCAACCGGGCTACCTCAAGATGCAAACAATTTAAACTTCTCTTACCACTACTTGTTGATTTCATCTTTGAGTGAGCAGAGGAAGAGGATTTGGCCATGCTGGGAGAAGTAATAGGCTTATTTACTTTATCAATTTGAGAGCCATGTGGTGTAGTCTTGTGAAATTTTGGAGGAGGATGTAGAGGAGGAGGCATAGAATCATGTGTAGAAACAATATGAACTGGTAGTATTGGTTGAATTGGAGGTGAAGAAAACGATGCATTAGTGGAAAAAATATGAATTGGTGGAGGAGGGGGGTTAGTGGGCCACCGATTGGCTCCAGAAGAAGGATTAGCAAGTAAATTATCCCACCCATCATTATGAGGTTGCACGGGTGATTCAGGAACATTAACAATACCAGGGTCAGGTTGGAAGATAGAATTAGGGGGAGCTTGGGGTTGTGGCAAGGCATGTTGACCACCAAGGTTCAAATGCCTATTTTGGATCAACTAATGGAACTCATCGAAGTCAACATCAAAGTGAATAGAGAACCTTGGTTTCTTATGTCCCCTGGGCTGCCAAAATTTATTAATCCATTTGCCTCTTCTTCCTTTGTTTTCTCCTCTGTCACTACCCTTGTTGAAGAAGCTCATCTATGCTCATCATAGTCAAGTTAGTACATGCATAATACAAGGTGAGATAATACATCTAGAAAAAAATTTCATCATTATTAAATTGGCTCTGACATAACTCTAAAAACATTCAATCAACAACACCCAAGCCTGAAATCCATACATGTTGATTACTACTTCCATACAGAAGCATGTCCAAATTTAATTTCAAAATACTTTTGCAAGTGTTTATCATAATACTAATCAGCGAAAATAATTCCCAAGTCCTTTCACATCTTTTCACTTTGCCCTTTTACTATGTTTATTACATAAGTTGTATATTTTTCTTATGCATATTATTTAAATATATAAACATAAATGAAATGGAAAAAAGGAATTTAATGAAAGGGACTTTGGGAAATGACTTATATAAAGTGAAACTCATGAAGGAAAATATATCTATATAATAAACATATGACTTCATCTAATTAACTTCACAATGTCATCAACCAAAGATTGTCTTTATTGCCTCTGACTCAACCAAATCAAAACTAACCATTTGAAAAGTGTTTTCAAGCCATTTCACATCATTCATACATATTTCAGTAAAATCTTTCCTTTGAAAATGTTGATCATATATCCCAAACTATGCCATTTCTCGTGCATATATTCCATTTTAATTAAATAAACAAAGAAAAAATGAAAACATGAACTTACATGAATGGGATTGGAGGGAATGGCTTATAAAAAATGAAATAAATGAAGGGATAATGAGTCTATATAATAATCCCTTTTAAAACACCTAACTTCATCTATTCAATTTTGCAATCTTCAATGTTCATTTACAAATGTCCTCATTAAATTTTCCCTTTAATTATATCATCCAATATAAATCCAACTAGCTTTCTCAAGTGTTATGTTTAACATTCCATAATTGATCGAAAATGAAAAGGCTTGAGTCTCTTAAAAATTGCAAGTGAAATTTGTATGTGTTTGGGTAATAGGATCAAGTTACAAACACATAAAACTTAATAAGTTTTTTTTAACTTAATCATGAGCAACATAAACAAACATAATAGCCATCAAAGTAAACACATTAACACAATAAAATGATAAAGGAGTTCACCCCTCTCTTGGGCTACATCTCCTAGTCCAGCTTCCAATGGATCATTTTCATTAATTCTCAACATGTCAAAATCAGTGCTTTACGATGCTCAAAATGTAAAATAGATGGCTTCAATGGCTCTAGAACGTCCAAAAACCCCTAGTTGGGCTCATCCTACACCTGGTTTGGCCAAAAACTGAGTACAAAACACTTCCTGGAAGTTTCTACCAATTATTTGTTGTCTTTGCTCGCCAAAACACACATGTGTGTGACTAACTTGGCTCACGGGCGTTTCCCGTGGCAAAAACCCAGCACCGCGTGCATTCCTCATTTTTTGGCATTTTGTCGAACAGTTGACGCGCCAAGTGCCTTAACCGTCGGAGGTGTCGATCGCATGGGCTCCATATGGCCACGTCCTAGCACCAAACCTGGAGTTGTTGGAATACACGCCCGTGGACTAACTGTTGGATCTCGTCGTGGCTTGACCGTTGGATCTAACTGTTGAACCCCATGTGAAAGGTATTAAGGTAAGGTCATATGTATTGGGGTATGTATAATCGAAGGCTGGGGCTAAGCCCCGATCCTTTTCTTCACCGAAATAAACATTGAATCAAACTTAAATACAACTTTACAACATATAGGTTAAGTATCACATGGCAGGCGGGTTGGTATCCCGGCCTGCCCCAACACTCTACCACTTGCCTCGGAGGTCATGGGTTCGACCCCCACGAACTCCAACCAAAATTTTACACCACGGAGGGGTGCCACGTGGCATCCCATGTCTGGGCCACGTGGCACCATACCATTGTTCCACAAAAACACCACGTGTCAACATCGAATAGGTCCACCTCATATTCCAAATCACCTTTCCACATCAACACCTTTGCCAAGTCAACAATCCATGTCACTCTTCCACATCAACTATATGGTTGTACAGACTGTACAATCAACTACCACGTGGCATGTATGGACTGTATAGTCAACAAAATTTCGTTTGTTTGGAAAAGTGGATAGAACACGATATCTCTCACATACGACGTCCTTTTGAACCAGTTCAAGTTGTGTTGGGATCGCGAGGACAAGACCTA
Source organism: Picea engelmannii (assembly GCA_009831015.1). NCBI lineage: Eukaryota > Viridiplantae > Streptophyta > Pinopsida > Pinales > Pinaceae > Picea > Picea engelmannii. Next base: position 59,285 of record ML819476.1, read on the forward strand.
CACACGAGTATGTTTTCAAGCAATTCTGAGCACTTTAATTTTTTAGCATAATTTGATCCCCTGGATCACTCCTCCCCATTGGGAAGATTTTAGACATCCAAAAGAATACTTTTAGTCAATCTAAATATGAGGGTACAGTTCCTGTTATCGCACGGTTTGTAGGAGAGGCTGAGATAGCTTGAGTCAAGGCTTTGAAACCGGCGTAACAGGAGATTCCCCACCCACTGTCACCTCGATGGGGGGCTCTTTCTATTTAGGAGGGCTAGTCCAAGGGAGACGTCCCTATGTAATCTGGGTTTGAGAAGGGCTAAGGATAATGGATCAAGATAATAGGTTCCCTTTCACAGATTACAGCCAAGTATGAGATAGTCAAGAAAAGGTCTTCCACTGGTGATGCACCTGTTTGCGAGACAAGACAAAGAAAACTAGAATATGTGCTTGCAGTGGGTTAGTATTTCATAAAATCAATGACTATCCTTCATTAAATATATGAGAAAATGATCAATTCTATTGTTGACGAAGTCAATGATGGCTAAAAAGAGACAAAGATTTATATTACTTCTTCAATAAATGCATAAGGAGATAAGAGCATTCAACATTAAATATCAATCCTTTATATTATCACAATGCAAGTTTGCTCACAAATATAATGTTGC
>ML819476.1:62268-80389 GCA_009831015.1 Picea engelmannii
CCCTGGTTTGGTGACCAGATGATGGCAATGTCATACCGCTAAATACCTATGAACATAATGGGTCGGCTCGTGATGAGACCTCCCATCCTCTTGGTTAGGTCTTGCATTTATTAATTTATCATTTTCTTAGGGTCCCTTAGTTTTTTATCGAGAGGCTTTTTATTGCCTTCTCGGGGATCCCCTGGGCGAAGCATCTCTAGGTTTTCATTTTTCCTATGGCTTTTATCTTTTACCAGCTGCTTTTACCCCCTGGGCCTTTAGCCCCTTTTTCCCACAAGACAAGATGTACCCTGGATGGTCATCCTAATGGCCAGACTAGGGGAATGGGATGGATGAGCGGGGTTTTAAGATGAAAAGTGATAATATGAGGGGAGCGGACGATGGTTCTGCAAACCCCCTTTGGTGGCTAACCAAAACCCATGAATACCAATTTGCTAAGCTACCCCATCAATTACCCCAACAGTGGTCAAGTGGATTAGTGTAAGATCCAAGCAGTTAATCTGAAATGAAAGAGATCTAATGCATACATAAGAAGGTTATAATGATCAAATATGACACATACCATGATACCTCGGACCAATTACCTCATGGAGCAAGAGCCTTTTATGATGCAAGCCCAGGTCGGTAGTGATGGAGGCTGGTACTGCTGGCAGGACAAGTATGGCTGAGAAGAAGAAAATATGGGCCCTCAAGGGCCATGCTCAAGTCAATCTGCTCTCGTACTCCATGTCTCGGATCATGTGGGCCTCGAGACATGATCTCCTAGTTATCCCTAGATATCGGGGATAACAGTTCCCTCACCTTTCCAACCTCAATCCATTTGGATTTTTTTGGATTTGTACCTTTAAGACCCACTCAAAGGTATTCCACATTCCCTCATTTTGAAGTTCTCATCCTCCTGTCAAGGATTGTATCCTCATGCAGTTCTGAAAGATATTCTGGGGAGAAATCATCTATGGAAGGAATATTAACATGATCTCATTGATCATAAATCAAAGGAGGCTCATACAATCTCAAATTCTCAACATTAAAAACTGCATACATTTGCATATAAGGAGGCAATTCCAAACAGAAGGCATTGTTACCAATCTTGAAAGCTCCATATCTAATTGGTTTCAGTTTTTTACCTTCTCCTTTAAGCCTATCTTTGCTAATGTAAAGCCAAACTTCTTCTCTAACTTGGAAACTGTGATCAACAAAATGTTTTTCATGTCTTGTCTTGTACTTGGCTTGGATCTTTTCCAATTGTTCCTGCACCATTTGATGCACCAATTGAATTTGTTCAATGAACTTCTTTTCTCTATCAATGTCATAATGACCATCAATAGAAATATCCTTCACAAAGATAAAATCTAAAGGATATTTTGGAAAATAACCTAAACATGCCTCAAATGGAGATGTTTGAGTCAAAGAGTTCTTAGCCTAGTTGTAATCATGTTGAATGTAGTGTAGGTGCATTATATCAATCAATTTGGGTGGCATTATATTATATGTGTAATAGCCATGAAATGCCAACGATGACTTGTGGGATGTTTGCATATGTTAGTTGTAACTAAAGCCATGAATCATGTATCATGGTATAACCATATGTTGGTTGCAATGAACATCACTTTCTATAATGTCACTTCAATAGGATTCCTTAGTAATGAAACCCAAAAATGTCAAGACTTAATTCAATGCACTCCTCATAACTATAACATATGCTCATGAATTCCATGGTTGAGAAACCATGTTTAAGTAATAACTCATTTTCAAAAGATTATAATGTAATTCCCAAGACAATAATACCTTGTAATAATACTTTTACAAAGTATTAAATCTTGTAGCTCTAATATGTTTGTTGACATGGCACTTATTTATTTTTCCTTGGAACTCATCAACATGTTTGTATTCCTAGTATGCATTGATCATGCACCATTTTGAAATCGAAGACTAACCTTGTATATGGTTTGAACAGTTATGAAACTTCTTGAAGAGACCATCAAAACTACTTAATGAAATTACATTCTTTCATCTTTCCATTGCAAGGAAGTCATCAAGAATCATAGAATAAACCTTGAGCCATTCAACATAATATAACTTTGTTGAGTGATGCATCATTTCAAACACAATTTTATGCTTAGGAAAAGATTGAAAACCAACACTTTTGCATTTTTTCCTTGGGGACCCCACCTATTAGATATGTAAAAATATAATCATAGGCTTTAGAATACTTTGCCAACTTTTAATAATATGTGATGATAATTTGAGTCAACAAAGATCAATTGAACAAAGCTACCCACATTCTTCCCACCACTTAAAGTTCAGATGGTTTATTATCCCACCTTGTCTAGGCTATATTAAACGTCTGCCTTCAATAACCACCATCTTAGAGATCTCAAACATATGTGAGGGAGCCTTGGGTCACGTCAAGTTTATTGCTTTTCCTTGAGGGGGGGACTGGCATGTGAAAGACATCTGGCATGATAAATTTGTGGTACTTGTCATTAATTCTAAAAGGGGTGGTTAAGGTATGGCTTGGATAGTTAATTGACAATTAATCCAAAGATTCCCCATTTTTAACCTTGTTTTCTAGTGAGTCGACTTGTCAATTAAAACCCCTTAGGACTTGATAACAATAGGTTGTTTGGATTCTTGTGCCCTCATGTTGATCTCAAACCAGGATGTAGATGAGTTGGCGAGTTTATAATCAATTCGGCATACTTTCTTGTGCATGAACTTGATAATTGTACTAGAGTCTCCCATTATTTTTAATGATTGAATTTGTGCTTCCATCGCTAACCTTATCCCCTGTAGTAGTGAATAAGCTTCTACCTAATTGTTGGATGACGTTCCCAATCCCTAGGCATAGGACAATTTAATTTTTCCTTCAATATCAATTAGGATCCCACCGCACTTGCCACCCCTTTATAAATGCACATTTCAAGTTCAAGTTTATATGTGTTTTTTTTATTAAAATGATTTTTTAATATTTATTATGGATATAAAAAACATGTCTATTGTGTATTGTATGTATATATAAAGTGTGAATATTAAAGTAGTTGCTACGAGTCTAAATCAAGTAATTAGTATATGTTCATAGGGTTATTAAAAACTATTATTTCTAAGTTCCAAATGTACTATAATCCCAACACAGAAAAATTATATAGCTAAGTATCACAATATAAAAAACAAAATCAAATTTGGAGTTTAGTTAGCCACAATAAATATCATTAATACTAAGAAAAACTTACATATATTATATTAAAAGGAGGGTCACAATTATTTGGGTTCGAACTCTATCTTAATTGGTGGCTCATTGGTGAGTATATCAGGGTCCCATATGTCATTTTTTTGTTTCTTATGGTATTTAGTCATCACCAAGTTAAGTTTGGGGAACTTATCATTCATACGTTGAGGAAGAGGTGAGAAACTATGGTGATTTTGGCTTTGATTTTGGAATTCATTACACTCTTGAACCAAGTGGATTGCTTTGTGACATGACATGTTGTGTTATATATGTGAGCACATCAAATAAGGGGCAAGGAGTGAACCTCCAGGAAACTATGTTCATAGTGTAAGGAGCCACCCCTAGTACTCTTGTAATTTCCTTAGATGCAATAAATCACGGTCCACTTTCGTAGCTTGCACTTATATCTAAAAGTTAAGGTTGACACATATAAGAAATGAACATTCTTAAAAATGAAATTTCCTTCCTTTTCTTCCAAATCAGAAATAAAAGATCCATTATAACAAGTTGCCATGATGCATTGTATTCGATTTCCCATTGGAGCATATCACTGAGGAGAGAAAAATTCTAGGTTATGGATGCAAGGAGGAGCTAACCACACAGGTTTGAGGTCTAAATCCACACTAACTTAGTATAGTGACAAAAATAAAACAAATGCTTGAATGTTTCATATTTATGGTAGAAAGGGATTTTAGGTTGAGAAACTCCAAGATACTTTAGGCATTAGCCAAGAGGAAGGCTACCTAGATGCATGGACCAAGCAAATGCCACTTTTTTGGGCTTGGTGAAATCTTTCTACACTACATAGAATTGGAAAAGCCAGGTAAACTGCTTAGAGGCCACCCTTTAGAGTTTGTTTAACTTGAAATAATTTTTTAGCCCAGGGTTGAATCATTGTTGCCCATAACAAGGCTTATATTTCTTAATCCTTTTGAGTGATTCCACCTTTAATCCTTCTACTAAGTATTTGGATTAGGCATTCCCAACATGAGAAATAGGTCATCAAATACTAACTCTTGAATCTTCTTAATGTAGGGTTGTTTGGCATACTTAACTAATTTTTTTTTTCAACATAGCCTATGGCTTCAATTGGTGTGTGTGGTATTTAAAGAGATTAATTATTTCACAGTGCTTTTTTTGAATACAGGCTTCATGGATAATCAAGTTATATATTCCAAATACTTATCTTCATACTAAACTAAAGCAGATCACTAAATGCAATGATCACCAAAGACCAACTTTTGAAAGAAGTCATTCAGTTTTCCAGGAAAGATGGTGGTTTATAACCTCTTAGGCATTTTAAATACTTTAAGCCATAAAGGTACCTTGGATTTGGAATTTCATCGGAGTTCACCACAAAAAGGTATGAAGATTGTCATTCCTCCAACTCTTTTTACCTACCATGGCTCCTCACAATATGTAATTGAATGGGAGAGATTTCCATTTCTCTTGACCCTCCAGAATGCAAACTTCCCACTTTGTGCACAAACCCCAAGATTTTTTGAAAGAACACATCACCCCTAAACTACCCCTCTTTAGTGGGTCAATAGATCCCCTATTTGACTCGATTAAATCATCTTTTTTCCTGTAGGTTTGTCAAGAGAAATTCCTTTAGGAGCTTCTCTAGCCATTGATAGGCCGCGATAGATGGAATCCAATATGAAGACTGGTGCACATGAGTAGTAACTAACACCTTTGAGAAAATACAAAATCTAGCCACTAGAGATAAAGGTTGTGAAATCCACTTATAAACTTTATTATCTATTTGTTGCAATAAAACATCCTAAAGGGATTTCAAGGAAGCTCAGAAGGAAAAGGGGATCCCTAGGAACTTAAATACTTAACCATGTTGAATACATGGCCACCCCTAATTGGATAACTAAGAAAGAATGTCTACCTAAGCAAACATGTAGCATTGTGTTTTGTCCATTTGCAACTTGGAGCTGGAGGCTTCATTGAAGATATGAAAAAATTCACTGGTGTGGTCCACCAATGTTTTTTTCTTTAAGGTGCTAAGAAAATAAATGTTAGCAAAATATCCATTAACCATGTGAGCAGTGTTAGGCCCGAAGAGGGGAATACTTTCAATGAGACCATGTGAAGTTTGGTGATAAAGGAGGTATCATGGGGCCTCTACATATGACGCATAGAGGGTCGAGGCTAGAACACAACCTTGTCCAATCACCATAAATAAGACAACTTCCACAAACTTAATTACTTGATTAGCATATAAACTTGATGATCTCGAAAATAATGTCTTTGTAGCTCAAACAAAAAACTTGGCAAAGTGAAGTTCCTGTAGCATGGACAAGATAAACGGCCATTCAATGTCATCATCCACTTTTTCAAATTCCAACTTGATGAAAAGCATTTTCAACCCATGCATATAGCCCATTCAATACCCTTCCAAACAAACACTACATTGTCAAGAATAAACCGTCTTTTGATAAAGCTTGTTTTCTCTTGTTTGATGATCTAAAGTGAGATATATTGAAGTCACATAACCAAAGATTTCACAAAAATCTTGTGAGAGATATCAAGGAGAGTAATCAAACTCCAAGTAGTAATCATCTATGATTCCCTCGCTTTTTAGGATAAACTTGATAAATCCTCTATTGATAAGAAACTCAAGAAATTTCTTTAGTATTGCATCTTTATAAAACCTAAGGAGACCGAGCCTAACAACATTCCATGTAGCTTTGAAAAACTAGAAAATCTATCATCAACCCTCACCATCAAAGCTACATTCTCACACACATATTCTTTCCTATTCTCGATAAAAATTTTGATATAGAAGAGAGTAATGACCACCTAGTTCTATGTTGCCCTGTTCCACTCCTTAGTCTTGTTCCTCTACTTGAGGTTGTAGAAGTACTGATAGGACAAGGCCTACCAAATATCTTCCTCTAACACTTGATACTCCCTATAGGTGGAGGTAACATTGGTCTACTTATATGATTGTTCCTATGTTCCTGTAGGTTTCTTTGCAAGGAATTGTTGTAATAGGGGCCTAGGAATCCTTCTTCTCCCACTCTGAGCCGAGGTATGGGTATTTCTACCCTCTACGTGAGACCTACCTCCTCTGTGGCTACCCTCTAAATGGTTCCCATTAGAACCTCCCTGGGTGTTGGTAATGAATTATGTTAGGGACTGTGTGAATTTTCGTTGCTCATTGGCCATCTATTGATACCCCTTGATTAGAGCCTCTAATAGCTGTAAAGTCCTATCCTCACCATGGTCCCCCATGTTTCCTTATTTCTTTGACTCTGGTTGGATTATTTCTCCTTCCGGTGACTCTGTTAAGGGTTGTCCTCCACGCCCTATTCTTTTAAGCATTAATGCGATCACAGGATAGAAAGATCACTAGCTCTAATACCACTGTAATATCCCACTAGGCTAGGCTGGAATGTTATGTTGTTGTCCTGAATGTGATTTCCCCTTATATGAATTTTGTAAAAAACTTTGCATTATCATTGTTTACTACTGCTAATGGTTTCTTACAAACACTTGACAAAGATAACATAATATCAAACATATTTCATGCATTCCATTACACAAAATATATAAGAGATAGTTCTAGCATCTTATTAAGACTTGTATCTAAAAATCACAACAATACACAATTTTCTAATGGCAGTAACAACAACTGCAAGTATCTCTAAAAGAAACACAGATCCTATTGGTTGTAAGGAAACTATAAAACCCTCCTAAACACACAGTAAACAAGACAATAAATCTGGAGATGATGACACAACTCTCCTAGTTGTTGAACCCACTACAGAGAACTCTTTATCAGTGTAGATATGTCGCCCAACTTCCATACTTTTCACCCAACTACACAGATCTTCCACAAGGAGAGGTTCGACCCTCAAACCTTCCCTACAACCTGCACAAATGACCTCAACGACTTGTAGATGTCCCTACGGTCAAGAAATGGCCTCCACAACCTGCAAAAAGACCCTTGTGACCTATCAAAAGCCTCATGAACCACTTGTGCTTGCATATCTACAGTAGGAAAGGGGATCGACCGCTTCACAATGACCCTAGTGGATCTCTAATTTCTGACCTGCAGGGAAAAATGAATATTACCCCTCAAGGGCCTTCTAATCACCTCCATGACCCCTCCTAGCTGGATGACCCTGCAAGAAAGAGAGGGTTTGACCCTCCAATAAGCTCCAACAATCATCCAATGGTGCCACAAATTCTCCAAACCCTCACGATCTGTTGCAAACTGAACCCAATCCTCCAAACAAAGAACAAGTGAAGACCTTGGATAGATCTCCCCCTAGTCTAGCTAGGGTGGATGTTGCACCATTGAAACTAGATCAATAATGGAAGGGTTTTTCAAAAACCCTAACAAAAATCTTGGCTCCAAGAGCACCACAATAAGAGATTAAAATCATAATAATAAATTTAATGGCTACCCCTCCTTTTATTCTTCCTCTGAGCCTTCTAGATCTTTCCCTTTCTTGCCCAAATCAAACCTCACCCTTATTCCTCCTTTAATTATTAATTAAACATTTTGATGTTTAAGTGATTAATAATTTATTTTTATTTAATGTCACTTTATGAATATAACATCCTCCACCAAAATGACACCAAATAAAATCCCGTGACTCCCTTTTTCTGCTGACTATAGCCTATAGGATCCATATAGGCTACTAAGTCACTTCATCATGATCAATTGGAAGGGGACATTACAAAAACAAATGCTTGAATGTTTCATATTTATGGTAGAAAGGGCTTCTAGGTTGGGAAACTCAAAGATACTTCAGGCATTAGCCTAGAGGAAGGCTACCTAGAAGCATTGGACCAAGCAAACRTCACTTTTTTGGGCTTGATGAAATATTGCYACACTACATAGAATTGGAAAAGGTAGGTAAACTACTTAGAGGCCACCCTTTAGAGTTTGTTTAACTTGAAATCATTTATTAGCCTAGGGTTGAATCACWDCTACCCATAACARRGATTATATTTCTTAACCCTTTTGAGTGATTCCACCTTTMWTCTTTCCACCAWGTAGTTGGACCATGCATGCCCAACATTATAAATAGGTCATSAAATACTAACTCTTGAATMTTCTTAATGTAGGYTTGTTTGGCATACTTAACTAATTTGTTTTTCAACATAGCCCATGGCTTCAATTGGTGTGTGTGGTCCTTAAAGAGATCACTTMTTTCACAWTGTTTTTTTTCAAATAGAGGCTTCATTGAGAATCAAGTTATTTCTTACAAAGACTTATCTTCATACTAAATTAGAGAAGATCATTGGATGGAATGACCACCAAAGGACAAGTTATGTAAGAAGTGAGTCAATTTTTTAGGAAAGGTGGTGTTTTATAACCTCTCAAGCCTTTTAAATACTTTAAACCATAAAGGTACCTTGCATTTTTACTTTCATTGAAGTTCACTGCAAGAAGGTATGAATATTGGCATTCCTCCAACTCTTTTTACCTACCAGAGGTCCTCACAAGATGTAATTGCATGGGAGCACTTTCTAGTGCTCTTGACCCTCCACAATGTGAACTGCCCACTTTGCACACAAACCTTGAGCTTCTCCGAAAGAACACATCATCCCTAAACTACCCCACTCCTTAGGGTTGCAACAGAGCCCCTAGTTGACTCGATTAAATCTATTTTTTCCCTGTAGGCTTGTCAAGATAAATTTCTTAAGGAGCTTCTCTAACCATTGATAGGCCATGATAGATGGAATCCAATAGGAAGACTAGTACACATGAGTAGTAGCTAACACCTTAGAGAAAATTTGGGATCTAGCCACTAGAGATAAAGGCTGTGAAATCCACTTATAAACTTTATTAACTATTTGTTGCAATACAACCTCCTAAAGGGATTTCAACAAAGCTTAGAAGGCAAAGGGGATCCCTAGGAACTTAAATACCTAACCATGTTGAATCCATGACCACCCTTAATTGGATAACTAAGAAATAATGTCTTCCTAAGCCAACATGTAGCATTGTGTTTTGGCCATTTGCAACTAGGAGCTGGAGGCTTCATTGAAGATATGAACAAATTCCATTATGTGGTCCACCAATGTTTTTTTCTCCAACGTGGTAAGAGAATAGATGTTAGCAAGATGTCCATTAACAATGTGACCAGTTTTAGGGTTGAGGAGGGGAATACCTTCAATGAGACCATGTGAAGTTTGGTGATGAAGGAGGTAGCCATGGCCTTTATATCTGACACAGAGAGGATTGAGGCTAGAACACAGCCTTGTCCAATCACCCTGAATAATATAACTTCCTCAATGTTAATTACTCAATTAGCATAAACTTGATGTTCTCGAAAATAATGTCTTTGTAGCTCAAACAAAAAACTTGGCAAAGCCAAGTGTCGGTAGCATGGCCAAGATAAAAGGCCATTCAATGCCGTCATCCACTTTTTCAAAGTCCAACTTGATGAAAAGCATTTTCAACCCATGTATATAGCCCATTTCACACCCTTCTAAACAACCACTACATTGTCAAGAATAAATTTCCAAAATCTTGTAAAAGATATTAAGAAGAGTAATCAACCTCCAATTAGTAATCATTTATGAGTCCTTGGTTTTTTAAGATAAATTTGATAAATCTTAGCAATTTCTCTAAAAATTACATCTTTATAAATCCTAAGTAGATAGAGCCCAACAACATTCCATATAATTTTGAAAAACTCACATAATTAGTCATCCAACCTAGAAAATCTATCTACATTCAAAGCTACATTCTAGCACACATATTCTTTTCTTGATAAACTTTTGGATATACAAGAGAGCAATGACCACCTTGCTCGCTCACTTCATTCCTTCATAGGGTTTTGAAAAAAACCCTATTTAATAGATCCGATCTATGCGTTGAACATATATTATGTAATAAGTAAATGAAAATAAATCCTTTTCAAATAAGTTCAATAAGGATAGCTATGCACAGCGATGTAAACTTTATTAATCAGAAAATTAGTAAATATTGAAATTATATTATGTAATATTTAAATAAAAAATAAATCCTTTTCAAATAAGTTCAATGGCTATGCACAGCGATGTAAACTTTATTAATCAGAAAATTAGTAAATATTGAAGTAAATATTGAAATTTTGAGAACATAAACTTCAAGCGACCTGCAAGTATTTGACGTCTCAGTAAAATATTAAAATATTTAGCTGGATTTCCATTTGAAAACGTAATCCATGGGGAACTGCTTCCATGTAATCGCCATCAACCATAAAAAGGGATGATTTACAATCGCTCGGAGTATTCCGATTTTTTTTTAAAGATGCAGGGAGATGGCAATGGCGGTGGATATGAAGATAAAATAAAATCTAAAATATAGATAAAAGCGGACGTGAGAAAGAACTAGAATTTGGAGCGAGTTTGTGACCGTTTGAAATGGAGCGGGTATATAACATTTTCAGACAACCAACATCATATTAGTTTGAACTCATCTTCTTCTGTATTCTGCATTTGCTTGGATTGGCTTCTGCTTGTTATTTGTTTGCTCCACAGCATGGCCATGCATGTTATTTGTTTTACAGTCCATTTTCTTTATCGATTTTTCTATTTTTCAGCTGGTGTTTGTTGATTTTTCTTTTGTTATTTTTTCCCTGTGTTTGCATCGGTTGGTCGGTCAATTTTATTTTGTTTGGCTTGATGCGAAGCAGAAGAGATGAAACCCATGATTTCGGATTCCAATGAGGGGTAATCACCGGAGCAGGTATGCCTTTTGTTTTTGTTTGATTTAAGCGGAAATGGTATACATATATTCAGAGAGATGTTTTACCAATAAACGTGTACATAATGGGATGCCCTCTGGTACAGAATGGAGGATGCCATCTGGTAGATAATGGTTTAGAATCTTGGATGTATGCATGTAGTCAAAAGGGTTGTTTCATGGTTTTTTTTAGTTTTTATATGTTCTTTCTATTGCACGGATATTGCAGGGTTTGAAGTATTCAGTTAAAGCTCATAGGGATTTCAATAGGTAAAGCGCGTGCGTTCTATACTCACCGACTCTTTCAATTTATTGGATGGGTTACTTGCTTATCTGGATTTTGATGGGTTAAGAATATTTTATTTTATTTTAAGGTTGAAATGGGATATGATTTGACTGCTTTCCAGGAGGATCCGCCCTCAAAGACAAAATGAGGCAAGAAGATTGCAATCCTACGTTTCGTTTAGGTAGATACAGTTAACACAATGTTTTTCAGCTTTTTCACTGATCTGTTTTTCATATTTTTACCATTTCGCCCGTAATCTCCAGAAATCGATTTTACCATTTCGCCCATAATCTCCAGAAATCTGATAGTGGAGTTTGCCAGAAATCTGGTAGTAGCTTTTTCATGCTCTCTGCTCTGTTAGTGGAGTTTGCCACGTTGTCTCGCTCTTTTGGGTAGTAGCTTTTTCATGCTCTCTGCTCTGTTAGTGGAGTTTGCCATGCTGTCTCTCTCTTTCGAGTTACAAAAATTTATTTTTCTTAAGTAGTCTGTTGTTTGGTTAGGTTGCAGTTTACGGACGTGAAATGACGTGGAGGAGAAGAACAGAACATGGACCATCTTCGGTACAGCGGGTGTATCATTTGTTTTTTTTTTCACTCTTTCTCGTCGGTACAGCCTCCACCTCCCAGATTTGGCCAAGATGCAGGTACGGACACATTCAGCCATGTTTTCTTTCTTTTCATGTTTCTCGGAAACTAATATGAAGCGGCAGGTCTCCAACTTATAACTCAAAATTTACAATTAGAAATCGCGTTTTGGAGATTTTGACAAAATGAGGTAAGAAGATTACATTCCTACGTTTCGTTTCAGCAGGTACAGTTAACATAAACTCTTTATCTTTTCCACTAATCAATTTTTTTAAACTTTTCCCCTTTCACCCATAATATAATCTGAAAGCGATTTTAGTATTGATGAGTAGTAACTTTGTCATGCTCTCTGCTCTGTTAATAGAGTTTGCCATGCTGTCTCTGCAGTTTATCGACGTGAAATGACGTGGATCATTTTGGATGCGGAATTGGCGCATTCGTGAAATGACGTGTGTAATTTGATTAGTTTCACCCATTCTCCTAGGTCCAGCCAGCCTCCACCTCCCAGATTTCGCCTAGATCCAGGTACGAGCACACTCTGCCATGTTTGTTTTATTTCCATATTTTCCCAAAACTAGATCCAGGTACGAGCACACTCTGCCATGTTTGTTTTATTTCCATATTTTCCCAAAACTCATATGAAGCCGCATGTCTCCAACTTTATAACTCAAATTTTAGAATATTTGATTGCCTTACAGGAGGAGTCGCCCCTGAGGACAAAATGAGGCAAGAAGATTACATTGGTTTTAACAGTCCATTTTATTTATCGGTTTTTCTATTTTTCAGTTAGTGTTTGTTGATTTTCTTTTGTTATTTGTTTTCCTGTGTTTGCATCGGTTGGTCGGTCTTTGTTTGGCTTGATGCGGAGCAGAAGAGATGAAACCCATGATTTCGGATTGCTATGAAGGGTAATCGCCGGAGCAGGATACCGCCTTTTGTTTTTGTTTAATTTGAGCGGAAATGGTATGTTTTACCAATAAATGTTTTAGGTATACATATATTTAGATAGATGTTTTACCAATAAATGTGTACATAATGGGATGTCTGGGATGTCATCTGGTTTAGAGGGTTGTTTCATTGTCTTTTTTGAGTTTTTATCTTTTCTTTCTATTGCAGGGTTTGAAGGGAAATTGCAGGGTTTGAAGTATTCAAATAAAGCTCAGAGAGAGTAATTCCAGGTAAAGGGCATTCTATACTCACCGACTCTTTGACTAGTTAAGGATATTTTATTTAAAGGTTGAAATGGGATCTGATTTGCTCTTCCCTTGAAGACAAAACAAAATGAGGCAAGAAGATTACAATCCTACTTTTGGTTTCAACCGGTACAGTTAACACAATGCTCTTCAGCTTTTCATATTTTTAGCGATTTTAGCGTGGATCGGTAGTAGCTTTGTCATGCTTTCTGCTCTGTTAATGGAGTTTGCCACGCTGTCTCTCTCTCGTGCCATATAAATTTATTTTTCTAAGACAGTCTGTTTGGTTATTTTGCAGTTTACGGAAGTGAAATGACGCGGAGGAGAAGAACACAACATGCGGAATTGGCAGGTGTTGTTATTTGTTTTCTTCTTTCAATCGGTACAGCCGCAAAGATGCAGGTACGTACACATTCTGCTTTCTTTCCATGTTTCCCCAAAACGCATGTGAAGCGGCAGGCACCCAACTTTAAGATTCGAATTTTAGAAGTAGGGCTCCCACAAGTAGCTCGGAAGCGATATTCTAGGGTTCACATTAATGTTATGTGAACAGTTTCATTTGGTTATGTTATGTCAATTTATTAATGTTATGCGAACAGTTTACGTTATGTTATGTGCTATAGCTTTAACTTTTTTTCCATTTCCCTTTCATTCAGTTTTTTATTTTATTTTAAATAAGTATATGTTGGGTAGGTTATTTTATAAAAATAAAAATTAATATCATAATATTATATATTTAGGTGTTTTTATTGAATATAATAAATATTTTTAATAATAAAAAATATAACATATAATTTAAAAAAATAAATTGTTTTTAATTATATTTTTTAATATATAGTATATATTTATTTAATTCTACTTATTTTAGATAGGTTGGTTATAGAATAATTTTACTTATTCCAAATAAATTGTTAAATAAAGTGATATATTTTTTAGTTTGAATATTTGATATGTTGAATTATTTTATGAATTTATGGAATTTGAATATTAGTTAATGACTTGTTTTATTTGGATTTTAGATTGCAATTTGAACATAGTTTATAATCTTTTTCCTATGGATATTTTTAAGGAAAATATTAAATTAGTGTATTTATTAAAGAATCTCTTTTCCTTGTAGATATAGGTCTTTAATCAAAACACTAAATTGGGTTTTCATAGTTTCCCTAGCTAGGGTTTTTGAGAGCTTGAAGAATTCTACTAACTTTGTGATAAAGCTATGAGTTGTACATGTACTTCATTTCTATCTAATATATATCAAACTTTCAGATTTATGTGGTGGGATTGGTTATCAACAAAAGTCGGAAAAACCATAGTAGATATCTTTAGTTTCGTCAATGTTTTGGATACCCAACTGAATCCATCATCAGGACAAAAGTTTCGAATGAGAGAAGAGGGCGACCTTGCAATAAATATCCAAATGCAGAATACAAGAACCCAAGAAGAAATGAGTGCCCGCTAGACTAAAAGGACGAAGCATGAGAATAGTAGGAAAAAGAACAAAAACCCTAAAAATAACCTAACTCGGTGATAAAATAACACCAAACTAATAAATAAAACCATACTATATAGTAGAATGATAGTAAATTAACTCATAATTAGATAATACTATAAAAACAAACAAAGGGAAAAATATAGTAATACTTATATATAAATATAATGTTAAAATACAAAAAAATCCAAAGGAAAGACCTATAATATACAAGAAAAATAAACCCTAAAACTAGGGTATGTAGCTTTAAAATAATAAAGGCCTCATAAATAAACAAACTAAATCCTAAAGTTATTAAAAAAAACCTAAATAATATAATACTGTGTCCTTTTACTCTAGTCGACGTTCGTTTCTTCTTGGGTTCTTGTACTCTGCATTTGCATATTTATTGCAAGGTTGCTCTCTTTTTTCATTCGACACTTTTCTCTTGATGATGGATACAGTTGGGTATCCAAAACGTTGACAAAACTAAAGATGTCTATAATGGTTTTTCTGATTTTTGCTCATATATGAAGTTTCCAGCTGTCCAAAATTGTGTAATTTGTAGATTTGATTTCCAGCCTACATTGTCTTCTTGATTGGGTAATTTCTAACTCGTAATGTTCATTCTGATTTGACATATTATAGGGCTGGAAATGTTAAGTGATTTAACACATATCTTGAAGATAATAGAGCAACTTTACCACTGTAAAGCTGTAGTAATTAAAGTGATTTTAGATCTCGTTTATGCTTGGAAAAGTGTGCCCAAGGGGATGGAACTTGTTGGCATGTGTTTGGTATCTTTTCTCTTGGACTACTTAGTGTGTTCGGTTGAACTTTGAAGTGAGATGAAATATTATCTGCTATTTGCTAATGTAAATTAATATTTTAGGTCAGTCTTCAGGATGAAGTTCATAGGGACTAGATCTAGGAAACCGCCTGTGTGGTGAATTTTATGAATTTTCTATAGAAGTCTAAAAATAGAGAAATTTCTACACTTCGGTGCACCCTCCAATATGTCCTTAAGCCTTCGTGGATCCTCTATTGAATATGTGTGGATGCTCGTGGGAAAGAGGCTCTCTTGTTCTTTATCAATTGAGGACCATCTCCCCCATTCAAGCTCCCTTAGGTGCATTGGATTTCTTTTAGCCTCCCTCTTTTTAACGGACACCGTTTTCACTAAACAACTTTTTTGCATGCTTCCTCCCATGTTTTTGAAGCTTCTTTTCCTTTGCCTTGATCACTTGGATCTTGCGACGTGATTTTTGTCAAGCCCTTCTCTTTGCTTAGCGTTGTCGTTATGACTGTTCTTTCTTTACCCTTGAATTTCTCTCTTTGTAGTTCCTTTTCTTTACCAAGGGAACCATTGACCACATCCTTTTTCTCCCTCTTTCCTTTTTATTAGGGATGATTTTAGGGGACATATTTCGCTCATGGGCTAATTTTCCATGGTTTTTTCCAAAAAAATATTCGCTATCCTAAAAATGATTCGTCCAAATTTTATAGGATAAAATTATTTTAACTTAAAAATCGCCAAAAATTTATACAAACTTATACAAAATCCTTAGAAATTTGAATATTTTTACAAAAATATCGCCAAACATTTATAGTTGGCATATGAAGGATTAGTAAGATTCGCCAATGTTTYTACATTTTAAAATAAATTTCCWTCCTTAAAATCATCCCTKMTTTTTATATCTTAMAAGTCTTTTGGGCAATGAAAYGACTTGGMAACCTCTTTTATATTATAGTGTTGCACCCTTTGTTCATAAAGTAGGTGGTATTACATCCTTTTTTCACCATTGATAGTCTGGAATCATATAAAATTCTTCTCTACCAGCTTGCCTCCATTCGCCCTCTTGTTTTCATCTTGCTTTCTTTTTTTCTCTTTTGTTTTTTCTTTAGTGGGTTTATTGAGTGATGGAGCATCTTGGCATTCTCCTTTGACCATTCACATAACAATCATACACTGCCTTCTAGCAAGTGTAGTAGATAAAATAAGATAAGATAATTTTCTCAATGTCCATAATTGGCCAAAGTAGGTCAATGTGGTAATTTGCCTAGGTATCATGAGGCTATGCAACCAATGACTTTGAATGTAGTTAGGAATCATAATTCCTCTTTGGTTTCTCTAGGTCCTCTCTAAATTCCTTGCTATTGTAGTGGTGCATCCTTCGGTAATGAAGGTTCTGTACTAGGGGATCTAGATTCTATATTGTCTGTCATTGTCAATAGTCAAGGATTTTATACAACTTTTCTTTACCAAGTTTCCTCCATCCACTTGTTCTCCCCTTTGTCTGGTTTTTGTTTTTTCATTTTCCTTTCTTGCAATAAGTTGCTTAGCTTGCATATCTTATGTGGTGTGCCCCACCCTAGCTAGATTTTTTCCCGCAATCATTGTATGTGCTGCTACTTGTTGGTCTTTTTTCATCCCTAAATCCCTTTTAGTAACTTTCTTCTCCACTTCCCATAGAATATATGTCGTCTTGCTAGCAAATTTCTTTGTTATATTAGTTTTGATTACTTTGTTGTTCCCTCACATGGATTGTTGAGGCTAGTTCGTTGTTTTGGTGGTTCCTCATGGGTTAAATGTAACATTTGTTGGTTGGATTTATGCTTCCTTAAGGAATCCCTTCTTCTCCCCTTTTTCTCTTCCTTTTGTGGGAGAATTCATTTCCCCACCTCCCTCACCCTCTTTACTTTCCTAGTTCCTTCACCCTTCCTTTTCAACGATAGACCCCCTTATCTCCTAACTGGGCCTTTCCATTGGTGAACCCTCTAGTGTCTCCTCAAGCCTTCACAGATCCTCTCTTAAAAGTATTGGATCCTCTTGGGAAATAGGCTCCCTTGTTCCTTATCATTTGAGGATCATGTCTCCCTTTCAACCTTCCTTAGGTGCACCAAATTTCCTATAGGCTTCCTCTTTTTTAACAAAAACCATATTTTCCCAAACAATTTTTGTGCTTGCTCCCACCTAGATTTTGGAGCTTCGTTTTCCTTTGCCTTGATATACTAGATCTTGTAATGCATTATCATTGCAAGCTATTCTCCTTAATGACCTTGCCCCTATGAATGTTCCTTCTTTCCCATTGACTTTCTCTCTTTGTAGTTTTTTCCCTTTTGCTAGACAACCCTTGCTACAACCTTTTGCTCCCTCTTTGTTTTTCTATCTTGCTAGTCTTGCGGACAATGGAGTGGCTTTTCCACCTCCTTTCTATTATTGTGTTGCACCTTTTCGTTCGTGAACATTCTATAGTTGGGATTGCATCCTCTTGTCACTATCAATAGTTTGGAACCATATACAACTTTACTCTCTCGTCTTGCCTGTATTGGGCCTATTGTTTTTACCTCGCTCTCTTATTTTTCTCTTATGTTTTTGTGTTTGTTTTCTTTAGTGGGCTTATTGAGTGATGAAGCATCTTGGTATTTTTCTCTTACCCCCATCACAAAAATTGTAGACATATTTTCGAGGGGTTTAGTAGATAAAACAAGATAAGATAATTTTCCTAATAGGCCCTGTTATCGCACGGTTTGTAGGAAGGGTTTAGGCAGCTTGAGTCAAGGCTTGAAACCGGCGTAACATGAGCTTCCCCACCCACTGTCACCTCGATGGGGGGCTCTTTCTATTTAGGATGGCTAGTCCAAGGGAGACGTCCCTA
>ML819477.1:23863-44738 GCA_009831015.1 Picea engelmannii
TCAACTGGTGACTAGGATATTATCTCTCTCTAGTGTTTTTGTTGACAAATGATTTTTCATTCTGCAAATAATTTGAAAAGAAAAGAAAAGAAAAAGAAATAAGAAATAAGAAAAGAAAAGAAAAAGGGAAAAGAAAAAGAAAAGAAAAAGAAAAAGAGAAAAGAAAAGAAAGGAAAAAGGAAAAAGAAATAAAAAGAGGGCATAAAAGAATTGAAATAAAAGCCCCATGCAATAACAGTAACTTGGTCCATACCTTTCAAGCATGGGTAAGTTCTTTTTAAATTTGATGTTGATAGGGTAGTGAATGAATTTGGCTAAACAGTTTAATCTTAGCCAAAGTGTCTAGGTTAGATTAGTGAATAAATCTGGCCAGACTGTCTAATCCTGGTCAGATAGCCCCAGGGTAGAGTAATTTCTTAACCCAACAGTCTAATCTGGGTTAATTGCCATAGGAAGATAGGTTAGCATGTAGGCTAGTTGCTTTATTGTTTCATTCCAATAAAACCAGCTTGATGTAAATGTTGCACCAGGTTTCATATGCTTAGAAGATTGTTTGGTCGAAGCCCCATGGTGGTGTCTACTTGAAAAATTTGGGAAAATCCCATAAAATGCATTTATCTTAAGTTTTCCCAGCGTATGTGTTTTCCGCTCCCCATTTATACTCCATGCACATACCGACGGTCTTGATCGCGACGCCCAGATCTACGGTGTACAAATCATTCCGGACCCCCCGACCATTATGCTTTTAACTCGGGGGGGGTCCGGAATCGCTGATAACATTTGCGCACATCTGGACGGCCCAGGGACGAGCGCTTAAATAAATGGTCATGATTGGATTCCGGACCCCCCCCCCCGCTCGTTCTACTTTTAACCGAGGGGGGGGGTCTGGAATGAGTGGTAAAGGGCACGCTAAGATCTACGACCAGGAAATGAGCGCGCTGATCAATGGCCCAAAATGGTTTTCGAACCCCCCCAGATGATCTGCTTTTAACCGAGGGGGGGGGGGTTGGAAATGGTTATCTTCCTCTAGCGGGCCCCTTATCATACGTGGCGTCGATCTATTGCCCCGAGTCCCGTCACCATCTGTTATCTAAAATACCCCCGTCACTTATGGATGTCACCTTCCACTTTTTCCCAAGTTAGTCACATCCCATAACTGTTGTCAGTCCCCTTCCCCCTTTTCACTCATGGCAAGCCCCTTATTGCGACTTTTACCTCCAATCCCTAGCCGCCATGTCACCAGTCCGTATCTTTCAGTCACCTGCCATCTCACCCTCATAGTGATCCGTTGGCCATTTATTACTGGATAACACATCCATTATCTAGTTGACCTGTCTCCCGCGCCCAACCGACCCCAGTTTAAATAAAACTACCGTTGTCCCCCTTACATTCACTATTCACCCATCGCACCAGAGAATTTCACAGCTTACTCCTCCGTTACATTTATTCTCCCTCATCCACAGTCAATCGCCCCCACTAAATTTGTGTTTATTGCAGGTACTGTTGCAGAAATGGCGCCAAAGCCCAGACAAGCAAAAGGAGAGGAGAATCTGTTTCTCTCGCCTCCTGTCGACCTGGACAAGATCCCGATGGTCGACAAAGACAGATTGATCGCAGATACCAAATGCAATTTTGATTTCTTAGACCTCCAGTCATGGCTCAGGGAATTTTCCCTGGACCAGAGTGATGAAATTGGACTCTGGGAGTCCAATTTACCCCTCTACCTTTTCCCTCAGATCCACCATTTTCCCAAGTTTTCTCTCAAGTGTCAAGATCACTATATTCCCGAACAAAGATCCGTCGTCTCCTCTTTAGGAGAGATCCTATTCCTCATCACGCCCGAAGCCATAGACCAGATGATGCAAATTCCCTGAGCTGACTCTGCGTCCCCCTTCATCCTGGAAATTCTCACCGAATTGTACCAGAAAATGACCTTCCCCCAAAGAGCTTAAATATTCGAGCTTTTCCTTCCCCCATCCGCTCAATTTCCCTCCACAAATCCTCCTTACCCATCCTCCATGTTCTCAACTAATGGAAACCAGGTCATCTCATCCCTTTGCCCTCTGTTGGGATATTATTCTGATCAGTGGGTAGATGAGCCCATTCTGGGTTTTCTATCCATTTTCTCCGTTGACGAAAAACCCACCACCCAGTTTGATTTCAGTACCTTCTTGGCGGACAACATTCATGAGCAGTTCATGAATTTTGGCACGGAAGGCATGTTCAGATACTCGTCCATACTGACATACATGTTTGTTTTCTTTCAAGCAAATAAATTTAATTTTTCCATGCAGAAGATGGATGAAGATGGTAAACCTTTGGCAGTCACAGCATGGACTTCCTTGCTCAAGCACAACTCCATAGAGTACAACTTCAAGGCATTCATCGATCAGTTCTACCACCCTGTGGTAAGTATGTTGAGCGGCAGGCCCGAGCCTCAAATAAATGACGAAGTCCAAAGAATCTTGCATCTCTCTGACAACACAAAGACCGAGGATTGGTACCTGTATCAAAATCATACCGATATCAGAGTATATGGTTGCGAGTTGGCACCGTATAAGCTGCCCAAATATTTTCCTGTCATAATCTTTGCTTTAGAATATATAAGGCAGATTATGAATTCAAATGATATCCATTTTGTATCATTGAAGAAGAAGCAGCAGCTTTGAATCAAGGGGCAGATTGGCTCCTTCATCTGCAACAGTCGGGGCTCCAGGGAAGAAGCTGACAGGATGTTGAAAGAAATTAAGTTATTTATGATTTTCCCATGGCACTATGATCCTTATGAGATCATCTCATAGATGAGGGTGAAGAACAAGAACATCCTGTATGTTCATGTGTTCAAGCCTAAAATTAATAAATTTGCCAATCAGACAGTGTGGGTGCCTAACACCTTGGTTGAAGTGGAACAGCAGGTTCCCCCAACCACTGTGCCACCAACGACTACACCACAGGTCCCTAAGGAAAAAAGGCCTCGACAAGATTTATCTCCACCTGTCACGGAGGTATCGTCCGAAGAGTTCCAGTTTCACACTAAGAGGCCCAAGACAATTTCAGTTCCTGGTCCGACTGGAGAACAAGAGGCCCCACCTACCACAGTGACTAAGTCTGTTATTCCACCCTTTAGTTTGAGCCTCTATAAGGACATCACCCCAGCATTACCGAAGAAATCCACTGACTCCCCATTGGACACTCAGCCAGGCAAGACTGGGCCCAAGTTGAGCATTTTTGAGAAGTACGAGCTGATCAAGAAAAATAACCAGACCCTTACCAGCAGTACTTACGCTCAGTTTCAGAAGTAGATGTCTACTGCGTAGCATAGGCTGTTGTCTGCATTTGACACAGAAAAGGGTAGAATTCACATGGCCTTCCTCCAGGCATAGGTGCCAGAACCCAAGGCGATCGCAGGCCATAAGAGGGCCACCTTCGAATTCCAGACGAAGGACGTGCACCCAGCAGATCAAATGGATCTGCACAAACAGACAGGGGAAATGGTGTTCCATATGTTGGTGCATGCTTCCGCTTCTGCAGCCAAATTGTAGGTGTCACTGAATAATGCTCAAACACAACTCAAGCTGGAGAAGATATCATCCTTTGCAAAGGACAATAGAATCAAAACTCTGGAGGAGCTGGTCCTCAAGATCGTCTATGACCCTTCGAACATCAAAGAAATGGAGGAGATGATAAATAAGAAGAATGCGGACATTGACTCCTTGAGGAAAAAATTGAATCTCCCTCCCACAGAGGACTCGCAGGCGAAGGAGATAGCAGAGAAAGAAGGCGAGAAGGACGAAATGCTCAAGCTACTCATGGAGCAAAATGCACAGCTCAAAGAAATGGAAGCTAAGATGGAGAGATTATTGAAAGAGAAGGAGCAGCTGAAGCCAATGGAAGTCATTCCATTGAGTTCCATTCTGATTTCAAGAGCAATCACGGCATCAGTGACAGCAGTACCCTCCGCAACTCCATTGACATCCCAAGAGAAGACAACCGACCTGGATAGATCCATGGAAAAGATGAACCTGCAGGGGACAGAGATCAGCAGGCTTAAAAAGGAAGTTGAGAACCTTCAGGAACTCAAAACTTCTTTCCAGACCAGCCTCTCCAAGGAAAAGCAGGTAACAGAGCATCTCAAGCAGGAGCTACAGCAGCTCCGAAAGAAAACAGTGGCAGAGAAGACTTTGGCCGAGGTTAAAGAGAATGTATGGACAGACATCACTAATTCCATAAATGAGATATGGCTCATGATCCAAATCATGTTTGAGCAGAATGAGTTGGTCCAGAGGAGAAAATAGGCCATTGAGAAGATCAGAGTAGAATTGGGAGACATGCCATCACAGGCAAATGAGATCATCAAGTTCCTCAATTCTAAGACCAGGGAAGAGCTGGAAGAGCTGAAGATTGAAGATAGAACAAACACCATCCTTGAGATCGAAAGAGTTCTGACCAAGAGAGGACTAATGCTTCATCTGGAAGAAAAGGTTCAGGTCATGGACCAGGGGGTGCAAAGGTTTTTCAATAAGATTGAAGCTCTCCAGAAGAAAGGTCTTTCAGGTCTGAAAGTGATCAATGATAAATTAATGACACTCCCAGACTACAAGAAGAGATTAGCCGAAGTGGCTAAGGATAGTTCAAAGTTTGTTGGCATACAAGGGAGCATCACCGACAAAGCATTCCTGGATGCCCTTCAGTGGGACATCAGTATCCAACATGAGATTCGATACATATTCCTCACCAAGCCTACATTCGCCAAGTATACAGAAATGGACGAAGTGTATCGAAGACTGCTCAAAGTCAACGTGCCCAGTCATCACAGATGGGAAGAGCTCTGCAATTTGATCAATTAGCATATGAGTTGTCTAGGTCCAGTCACCTGTCCAGTCAGATGAGGTCGTGTAAAGGCTTCATCAACGGTCTACCCAGAAATCAGCGTCCAGTTACACCAAGTTATCAAGCAGTTCCTAGATTTAGGAAATTTGTTGAATTAGTTAGGCTAAAAATAGATTTAGTACGTCCTGGTCATTTATGATAGGAACGTTTGTAATTGGAGTTATAAATACTTCACCTTTCGAAGTATTGAGGGTTTTTGATCTTCACACCCTGATGCTATTCAGACTGTAATATTTTTTAAGAGATCTTCCATTAATAAAAAGGAGGCACTTTTACATGATTCTTGTGTGTATTCACTGGTGATGTTCTTTCTCTAAGTTGAAAGTTATTCTCGCTTTGTTATCATATTGTTTTATGAATCTAATATTTAAGGGTAACGAATGTTGCAGGATTTATCTTGTATACCTTGTTCCTGACTCTAAAGATTTTAGAGTTTTTCTTCTGGTATTTTGGATAAAGGAATTCTTAACTGCTTCTTTGTTGAAATTATCTTTCTCACCTTTTTCTGCTCATCATCATTTAAGCTACTAAAAGATCCAGTGATTATATTATCTCGCCTTGTGAAAGTTTTTCCTTTGCGTTTTTGGTTTGTATTTCATATTTTATTAAATGCAGACCCCATAGCCCAATGGATGTGTAGACTGTCTCAACCAATTCAAAAAATACATTGACAACAAAACCGACCTATTTCTTTACCTAGCCTAATATCTAAAATTGGAAACATAGTTAAATCATATAGAGAGATCCCTCTCTGAAGTTGGAAGGGCTAGATCCCAGCTTCAAAAGTTGTTGGATAAAGTTACCTTTGTAGATTTCTTCTATTTTCAACCTCTAGGAAATTTACCAAGTGCTAACATACTCAACACCCAACATTTTCAACATTTTATTTTCCTCTGCGCAGCTATTGTGCAAGTGATTATCACTTGGAAGTACCTTATCTTTGATTAACTTGCAATTAGTGGGAAATACAAATTTACATCGTCATTAAGCATGAATAAAATCAACCATTTTCTTCGTTCATTGTCTAACAATATTCCTTAAAAATTTAGGGGAATTAAAGGTTAGTTACCTCAAAAGTGTCAAGAAACACAAATCTGGCATACCATACATTGTTTTCAAGTTGTATAGTAACATTTTTTTCTCTAGCTCGGTAGACCTTGTATACCCCTATACTAGACCAAATAAAGGGGTGGTGGATGTAGACTTTAGTCTTTTGTAGAAGGTATCTACAACATCAACATCATCTCCTAGTTCATTTTTCTAGAATGCATCTAACAACATTCCCTACATGGTTTCGGTATCCCACAAGAAATCGTCCATAACAACCATTATATCATTGCCTTCATCCCTAATAAGTTCCTTAGGGTTTGACCGTCGCGACGGGCAAGTTTTTGACAGTCGCGGCCATAGCAGAGAGCAGCATGAGCACCAAAGGGGGGGGTAAGGGGACCCCCTCATACAAACAGGTAGTGGTGGACAGAGGGGAAGGGCCAAGAGGCATATTTTTCAAGGCATTGGTGACAAGAACCTTGGGATCATACCCAGGGAAGTGCCAAGAAAGAAGCTAGGACAAAAATGAGACCACAGATGAAGACGCTAAGGAAACTCAGAATGAGGCACACGATACCGTGAAGGCTAACAAGACAGAAGGGTGCAACCCATGCAAGCCCACAACAGCAATGATACCCAAGGTGATACTAGAGGACCCACAAACACAACCCTACATGGACTATATGAAGACGCATGCGCTCATATTCAAGTTCATGGGGTTCTGGCCCATAGAAAGAACTCTGTGCAACTAGATCAAATATCACTGGAAGCCAAATGGGGAACTGGAGATCCACCTTGGCTCGAAGGATTTCTTCACAATAGTATTCATGAACTTGGAGGATAGGGATAGAGTCTTCGAGGGAGGTCCATACTTCCACACCTCAGCTAGACTGTACATGCAACCTTAGAAAGAAAATTTCTCCTCAGAAAAAGAAACGTTCAAAAAGGTATCATCCTGGCTGAGATTCTATTCCTTACCCTTAGACTATTGTTTTCCCTCCACCTTTGAAGAAATAGGGAACAAAATGGGTAAATATTTGAATAGCTCAAAATCCACCCTAAAAGGAAGATACACATCGTACGCAAGAATCTGCATAGAGATGGACATTTCTAGAGAACTCGTAGAAGCCATAAGTTTGGAATTCAATGATGAGGAATGGATCCAAAACACAGATTACAAACCGATCCCCTTTAGATGCATAAGATTCCATGATCATGGCCACTTGATCAGAGAATTCCTTCTTAATAAAAAGCAGGAAGCAACAAACCCCAAAACATAGCAAGATGAGGAAGGGTTTATAACACTGAACCCCAGGAACAGAGCAAATAAAAATAAAAATAAAACCTCGGAAAGAAATAACCAGGAGAAGCGGAATAAAATGGAAGGGAGGGACCAAACAAACAAAGGGACAGCAGACAAAAGTGACTCGGAAAAATTTCAAGAAGTCAGAGAACAGGCAACAAAAGAGCCTACCCAACGGCCAAGCAACGCGACAATGCAGGGGATTTGTGCAACCCCGATAGACAGAGAAACAAAAGATGACAACATCGCCATGCAAGATGCAGAGGGATATGTAGAGATGACCCCAAGCGAAGTAGTCACAGAAGACCCTGATCTCAGGGACTTGGTGGAAAGGGAAGGGATAGACCTCCCAAACATATTGGAACAATGGAAAAGGAAGGGAGTCGACAATGTACCAATAAAGCAACTAGATCGCATCCAGTACATGTT
This sequence comes from Picea engelmannii, assembly GCA_009831015.1. Taxonomy (NCBI): domain Eukaryota; kingdom Viridiplantae; phylum Streptophyta; class Pinopsida; order Pinales; family Pinaceae; genus Picea; species Picea engelmannii. The sequence continues at coordinate 31,536 of ML819477.1, forward strand.
CCTCCTACAGTAGGAAGGAAAATCTAGAGTACAAAAACGCACACACGGGGAGATAGGACACCTAGGAGTCAAATCTGATGAGGGACAACCACATCTATCACCCAAATAGACAAGGAGGAAAAAAGAAGGAAATCAAACAGCGTAGCACTACAGGAGCTGGGAGAGCTACTGAAAAATTTGGGTAAGATCAAGAAACTCTTTCCCCACTCCCCCCCACATGTTTAAATTAAGGTTACAAGTTGGAATATAAGAGGCTTAAACATCCCAAGAAATCAAAGAATCCTTAAGAATAAACTAAAGCAGTAACAACCGGATCTTTGTTTCATTCAAGAGACGAAATGCACTACAGACATAATGGAGGCAATCAATAAACAACACTGGTGCAAGTACAATATGGTAGCCATCGAAGACCACCAAAGGTCAGGCAACATTCTCACTTTTTGGAACCCACAAATTCTAAATCTAATAGCATTCGAAGCAACCAGGTACACCCTAATGGTACGCATGAAAATCATTGGAACATAGAGGAAATTCTCTGTACTAATTTGTATGGGCCCCAAGGACTAGAGGAAAAGAGAGGAATGATCCGAGACCTAGAATATATAAAATCCTAATCCACCAACCTCCACTAGATCCTAGCAGGGGACTTCAACATCATCACCTCACTTGCGGAGAAGAAAGGTGGAACAAGAAGATTGGACTAGGAAGCGGAATATTTTTCAAAATTCATAGATAGAGCAGCGTTGGTAGATCTCCAAACTAAGAATGACCAGTTTACCTGGAACAATAAATGGATGAACCAGTTTCAGGTAGCTACAAGACTCGATAGATTCCTTATATCAGAATCAATCATTATGAAGGGGATAACCTTAGAGTGCAACATCCTTCCCTAGGGTGGATCTGATCACTGGCTAGTGAAACTAGAAGCAGGCTTCCAAACAACACCAAAGAACAAACCCTTTAGATTCAAGAAATTCTAGATTGATCACCTGAAATTCAAGGAAAGAATCAAACAATGGTGGCAAGAGGACCAATCGAAGCAAGGGAAAAGGATGTTCAAACTCCATAAGAAACTTAAGTACATAAAAAATAAGCTCAAAGAGTGGAACAGGGATACTTTCGGGAATATAAACAAAGAGAAAAATGACATAGAGGAAAAAATGAAAAAACTCCAAGAAACTTGCATATTGGAAGGCTATACAGAGGACCGGAAAAAGGAAGAGCTCCAAATGACCCAATATTGGGAGGCACGATGCCAGCAGGAAGAAACACTCTGGCATCAAAAGTCCTGCATCCGATGGCTAAAGGAGGGAGAGAGGAACACCAAGTTCTTCCATAGAACAACCATGGCCAGAAGAGCCCACAAAAAAATCCTGAAGATCAAGGACCAGGATGGAATCGAGTGCGAGTTGCATCAGGAGATTGAAACTGATTTGGTCAAACACTTCCACAAGATAGCCCAAGAACCTCACCAAGAAAGATCGGAGGCCATTCAAAGGATAACCCAACATATTCCATGCCTAGTCACAGAGGAACAAAACATCTTCCTGAACAAATCTATTACCATGGAAGAAGTTAACCAGGCTCTCCAAGAAATGCCCAGTGGGAAAGCACCAGGTCCAGATGGCTTCACAGTGGAGTTCTTCAAAGCCTGCTAGGAAATTGTCAAATATGTCGTTTATAAGGTGGTAGAAGACTCTAGAAGGTCCGCCTCCATCCTTAAAGAACTAAACACCACAATGATCACACTAATCCCCAAATAAAATGAAACCAAAACCCCTAACCGGTACAGACCTATAGCGCTATGGAATGTGGTTTACAAGATAATATCCAAAGTAATAGAAAATAGACTGAAACCCCTCCTACCTTCATTGATCTCGCAAGAACAGGCAAACTTTGTGGAAGGAAGAAAAATAATGGACAACATCATTCAGGCCCATGAGATCATTCACACCTTGAAGCTTCATAAGAGGGGGGGAATGATAATACAACTCGACCTAGCAAAATCTTATGATAAAATTAGCTGGCACTATATGGTCAAGACTTTGGAAGCCTTTGGTTTCACCCAACACTAGATCAGTTGGATTGTCAGTCTCATATCCACAACAAGATACTCACTACTAATCAATGGAGCCCCGACCAAACCTTTCTAGCCCATGAGAGGTATTAGACAAGGAGACCCATTGTCCCCCTTCATGTTCATTCTAATGACGGAAAGTCTCAGCCAGAGAATCAAGAGCACAACCGCAACTGGGGAAATAACATGGCTCAAACTGTTCAAAAATTGTCGTAATTCAACTCACCAATAGTTTTTAGATGATACATTACTCCATGGCATACCCACGGTCAAGGAATTCAAAGTATACAAACAAATACTAGAATATTTTGGGGAAGTCTCGGGCACTGAGATCAACCACTCCAAGTCGATGATCTTTTTTTTCAATACCAAACCAGCTATCCAAAGGAATTTGACCAACATTCTAGGATTTGAATGAAAAACACTCCCAGCCAAGTATTTGGGGATTCCATTGATAGAAAAAGTGCACAAAATGTAAACTTGGGAAGGATTAATAAACAGGTTACAGGAGCAGGTAAAACATTGGACATATAGATCCCTCAATCTAGTAGGCAGACTGATCCTAACCAAGTTTGGTTTACAAGCAATCCCAAACTTTATGATGTCAGTATTCCCCACTCCATAGGGGATCCTATAGAAAATTAGAACCATACAGAGGGACTTCCTATGGCGGGGCACGGAAACAAAGAAAAAATGGGCCATGGTGGCCTGGGAGAAAGTCTGCAGGCCAAAAAGCAAAGGAGGCCTGGGGCTACAAGATCCACAAATGACCAATAACACTTATGGGGAGAAACTTTGGTGGCGCTGGGTCAAAGAAACCAAAACACCTTGGGTAAACCTATGGAAGGAAAATTACACCCCAGACATTTTCCACCAAGACAGAATCCACTTGGAAGGAACCAGGGAAGGTTCAGCCATTTGGAACCTAGACTGGCGCAACAAAGCCTGGATTCAGACACACAGTTTCTGGGAAATCAGGAATGGAAGAACAACAAGATTCTGGGAGGATGCATGGCAACAAGAACCAAGGATGGAGAACCTGGATACAGGGATACTCCAATAGGACCTCATCATGCAAGGTAAAATCAACGTCTATCAATACTAGAAACAGGAAACGAACCACAACAAATGGAGAATCTGGGACAAGATTATTCCACAGAACAATGAAATACCCGCAACAATAGCAAAAGAGGTGGAGGAGGAATTGGGAAGACGAAAAATAACAGTCACGGAAGGAGAGGACCAGTTGAGGTGGGGACAAAAGGACGGAGGAGAATTCAACCTGAAAGAAGTCCGACACTATATGGTAGACCCAGACAAGGAAGACCCAGAGTAACATTGGGATAAGCTTTGGAACAACCCCCAATGGCCAAAGATTCAAATTTTCCAATGGCTAATAATACACAACCGCATCCTAACTTGGGACAACCTAAGGAAAAGAGGATTCACCGATCCATCAAGATGTCATCTTTTTCAAGCCCGGGAAGAAACAACAAACCATCTCCTCGACGAATGCGCCTACACTGCAGAACTGTGGGACTGGGCGGCAAGTATCTTCCGCCAATCCGAAAGGATCTGAGGTAACGTTGCCACAACCATCAATCTCTAGAAATATAAATACAGCGAACAAGAAGAGATGAACCTTTGTTGGATCGTCACCCCAGGAATGATCATATGGTCAATATGGAAGGAAAGGAACAGATGCATTTTTAGAAACCAAAGCTGGCTAGAAGGGAAGATCAAGGAAACAATAATCTCCATGATATGAGAGACAGTGATGAGCCGCAACTGCCAAGTAGGCAGAGCACAACCCACTGATCAGGATTCTCGAGTCCTAGAGGTCTTCCTCTTGAATGGTGGATGCAACCCCAATCAATACAGATAGTCATCGCAACTCCAAGTAGGTGAGCACAACTGGAAACCGCCACCTTCAGGATCCCTCAAGTTGAATTTTGACAGGGCGGTGAAAGGCAACCCGGGGAGAATAGGATTGGGAGGAGTAATCAGGGACAGTAAAGGAAGCATCATATGGTTGTATGCTGGAATCCTGGGAAACTCAACCAACAACGCCATAGAATTTGGAGTCCTAGAGACTGGACTGGAGATTCTAAGCTGGGAGGGGATGACAAATTCCATAGTGGAAGGAGATTTTGCGTTGGTTATCAACACAGTAAGGAAACTCCAAAATGGTACCAGAATGGGAAACATCTAGAGGCACTGGCGTTTGGCCCATCTACTGAAAAAAATCTAGGGGCACTTGCAGACAGGGATCACTGTGGAGTTGTGCTGGGTTCGGAGGTTAGAAAATGGCCTGGCGGACAGAATAGTGAACGAGGGGGCCGACAACAAAGGTCCAGAACTGGAAACAATCTGCAGCAACATCCCGCAAGGTCAATTCCGAGCAGATTGCACCCAAATTGCGACAAAAGACTGGGACAACAGTAGCAGTATGGAATATTACGGCAAGAATGGAGGCGCAACGGGCACTGAAGGGCACATAGGTTCCAAGAAGAATCTGATTGCCCACCAATCAAACAAGGATACAAATGCAGACACAGATCACACATCAGGCGAAGGCACGACACCATGGTCACGTCAATAAAAAACAATTTAGAGGCTACCCGTGGGAAATCAGAATAGATAACTCGCAGGTGGTGAAGGACGAAGGATGACAGGGTTCACCAAGGCCAAGTCTAGGCACACCTCACCCAAGTACCATTATGGGATGGGGAATCAAATGGCATACAACGAGCAGGGAAAAGCATTGGTGCAGGGATAACGACAAGGTCATCAATTGCACATCCTCTGGAACAGAGGATACTAACCAAAAGGACCACCTTTATGAGTAGGACATGATTGCAAGGATGGGACCACAGCTGGGTTGGCTCCATAAAATAAGGGATAACAGAAAGAACCACAGACCAAAGAAAAGAAATTATAGGGGCCACCTTACTTACCAGAAAGAGGTGAAGCGAAACAAGATAAGAACCCAAGATAATAAATACCACCTGCAAGTGAAGATGGTACGCATGAATAAAACCAGCAACACGAGAGGTCCCYAGGGGAAAAAACCTCCATGGAGAGCCCGGAGGATGACAAKAATCGAACAAGCRGCCAGGGAAGCAAAGGGTACCTTCCTCAAGCAGATAGACACAGAGGGGAAGACGATCATCAAAAGATGGGAGAGAAAAATCAACAAATCTCGYAGGGGYAAAGCATGGACTAAACTAACCCAGGAATCAAGGAGGATAAGGGACCCCAGAGCCACACAGCCTAGGAAAACTCTCTACCACAGGACGGTGGAGGAAGCCTGGAGAACAAAAGTGCTAATAGGTAAGATGTGTGCAGACTGGAGGGAGACCAACAGGACAAAAACCAGAGAACATAAGAAAGAGCACAGAGGTATTCTCAACCACCTCAACAACCTGGAGGCAGGGGTAAAAAGACTTGCAGAGGACCAAAGAAGCCAACAGGAGAAATTGGAGCAGATGGCAGGGAAATTTCATCTCTATCTACGTTATGTCCACCATATAGATATTACTCCAGCTGACAGAAATGGAACCCCATCACGTATCAGAAAGATACGCTTGGTGGAACAGAGGGAAAAGAACGAGGCACGGTAAGAAGGAGATGAAGAGCACCCCATCAACCTAGAATAGCATAGGACCAACCCCAGTCAAGTCTCTCAGTGTAGGAGCTAATCCCACCATGCTTATGATTTCTCTATTTTCTTTATGATGGCATTTTTTAAACTGGATTACAGAAGTTTGGGTCGGTTTCACATGGTGGCGACCCATGCCTACCCTACTATATTTAGACATTGCATCCCAGGGACCCCAGATATGGTTTCTGTTCTGGAAGATCCTGGGACTCCCTGCATCTTTTTTGTACTATAATCTTCTACAGTAATATAAATTATCACACTCATTTACAAAAAAAAAAAAACCATTGCCTTCATCCCCAACATGTGAAGAACTATTGTTACTATCGAGGTTTTGAATTGGTCACTCGGGACATAGTGGGAATTGAATAGGTGGATTTTTCAACCATTAACGATATGATTCCTCTGCAAGCTCTTTTTTTTTAGAAACAAGCTCATGACTTGACATCATAGTGGGGTGCAATGGTAGATGGTGGATAGGTCTCTCATCATCAAAATACTGATTGTCAAAATATTGAACATTACATTGATAATATTAGTAACACAATGCTCTTAATATGTTCAAAAATTATAACAACCGCTTATTATAAGCATGGGCATTTTTTCCCAATAATAAACATGAAATTAACCCCTTTATAAAACAAACGTTGAATTAAGAAAAATACTTACATTAGTTCCATTGAAAATTCAAAAATACAATAACTCAATCTTCTTTTTCTTACGCCCTATGGGGTTTCCTACATAAAAGAGATCAAATTCATGGTGTAATATAGTTGACCCAGGAAGGTTGTTGGAATATGGCATGTTAGGATTGGTAGGGTAAAGAATCTATCCATTTTCATCAAACATCTACTTGCGGTATCTTTCTCCTGATAAAATCTTATGGAATTTTGATACCATGGGAATATCTTGAGCATATGAACTCGATCCTGAATCTTGGTCCTACAAAATTTAATGAACAATTATTAAACTACACCTACATACATAACATAAATTCAATGATATAAATGAATTATATATAAAATCTAGATGTACTACAATCGACATGAGATAAGTTGAAGGAGTTCCAAAGATACGAAATGAGGTGGCGCTGAAATATGAAGAATTGGTCATTTGATATTATAATTCTTTATTTCCTTCATTTGAGACAAAATTGTCATCTTAGGTAGCATATAACAATCTAACTTCAAAAATAAATTCGAATAACTTATGTAACTTGAAAACACACTTAAAAAATCATTTGGTTTTTTCTACAATATCATTGTTTTTTTCCACCTAGCTATATAATAAATCTCAATCTGTCTTTACAAAATCTAAAATAGTTACTTGATCCCTGAAAATATCCTCCTAGAACATAGAAAATTTGAACTTGATTCTCTCTCTCTCTCTCTCTCTCTCTCTCTCTCTCTCTCTCTCTCTCTCTCTCTCGCGCGCGCGCGCGTTGTCTCTCTCTCCCTCCCTAACCTTCTCTCCCTATACCCCCCCCCCACTCTTTCTCTCTCCTGCATATACCCCTCTTTCCCCCTACCTCTCTCACTGACCATATCCCCTTCCCTCTCTTTCCCTCTCTCTCCCCCATCGGTGCACTTTATTATATAAATATACCCGGGTGTGTATGAATAAAAAAAATGCATTGGTGCGTGTAATTGAGATAAGAATTGAAGATTGACCTCCGTTATTGCCTCCACAAAGAAAAACCTCCTCAAACTTAAAAAACAAATGTTTTCATTTGAATTATGAAAATTTATTTGTCTTACAATGATTTATTACTTAGACACCACCTTAGTACGTTATTAATTACACTCTGCACCGGTGCACTTCGAACTATATAGCACATTTACTGAAGTAAGTTAGAAAAATAATGTGCACTTACTATCAATGCTTTGAAATGTATTATGAAAATAAATAGGTGTGTTACACATACTGTACCGATGCACTACTCATGGAATTTTGAATAAAAAAATAGTGTGTGCATTTATCGTCATTATGCCAAAATATACAAAGAAAAACTGAGCGGGAATTTGATTTTTGTGTTTATAAAGGAACTTTTAGAGAGGATATTTGTGCAACAACGATTTATCAGCAAATATTTTTGAGTGGGTGGATTTTCTTTGAAGAGCCAAATTCCTGTAGATCACATAGAAATATCCAGAGGAGAAATCATAGGTATATGATTTCATTCTATTAATCATCTTGATCATTCTCCTATTTGATTCAAACAATTTTCAGTGCATTCCCAAAAAAATGGTTTCATAGTTACGTTTAGTATTGGAAGCCCTTATTTCTTCACTATTCTTTTTCTTTCTCCTTCCATATTTCACAAGAAGAATTTTTTTTAAGCAAAACTTATTTAAATGGTTTGGTTATTTATATATGGGTGTTTCCTATCCATTGCATTGTATCCCAAACTGTCTTGTCATTGTTTTTGTTTTTTTCTTAAATGCCTTCACAGTGAGTGGTGTGTTCTATACATAGTAAGTGCACCAACACATATTTGTTTGTAAATAGAACCACTTTATTTCAATTTGAAATATTATTAAAAAATCATTTTCACCGTCGACAATGCGTGTTTTACCTAAATACGCACCAGAGCGTATTGTTTATAAAGAAAATCATTGAGTTTAAAATGAAAAATTACTATTTTTAGATGGAAATAACCATTTCTTAAATTTGTTCACTACTGGACGATCCATAGTAAATAGTACTTAGGAATCCATTCCTTTTTTAATTCATAAAGCACCGAGTGAATACAAAAATTTGTTAAATGTTTTTAATTTTTCTACAACACTGTTATACTAAATTGGTGTGTATATGTATGTTTAACACATCGGTGCATATAAATATCGGTGACACACTGGCTCAAATTATCTTAATATATGCACTGGGATATTTTTTTTAAATAATAATTTTAATATCTTTTATTTTTAGGGAGATTTTGAAAATTCCAAGTGACAAACAAGTGCAAAACCAAGACATGTCGATAGGGATGTCCAAAAAGTGTAGAAGAATATGTTAAAAGAAATAAAAATGATTTTTTCGCAAGAGGAGCCATCCCAACTACAATGTTCATCAGAGGTATTTGATCATTTATATATTATTTTATATACATCAAATTTAAGTATCGCGTGAAATACTATTTTTCAATTGTTTTGTTGTAGAAAACAAAAACAAATAGGATCCATTCATCACATAAGACATGACAATAAGGAGTAAAAGAGTTGATTGCAAACCTTTTAAGTATTTACGTTTTTGGCCTTTCCTAAGATTTCTTGTGTGTTGTGATATTTATATTTAAACAATTAATTTACACTTTTCCATGGATGTCTTCTACTAGGTGCTAACATACAGAGAGGATTTAACCCATGAATTGGAAAACATTGGGTTAAGTATGGGTTGTGAGTATATGTTGAAGAATGAAATTTTAATTGAACAATTTATAAGTAGCTATGTTGTTTAACTTCCCTTCTTTTGAAACTAATGAGAAAACAAGAAAACTTTTTATTGATTATATTGACTATGCTTTGTCATGTCGTATTAAACACGCAGAAAACAAAGTATGGAATGTAGACATTAGAGGAGATTTTGAGAGAATTCATGAAGCATGACTTCGAAAGAAAGTGTATTGTTTATGAAATAGTTGGTGCTAAGGAATGTATGTTTATTTATGTAATCATGTATATTCTACGATATATAAAATGTATATATACTTGTTATAGTTTATTTCTATGTTTGTAGACAAAAGATGAAGGGGAACAAAATAAAAAACAAGTTGTTCAATAAAAAATTATGTTAAAAAACTAAAGTACAATATCACCTAGAAATGATGAAAAACATAGGCATGCACACAACTCAAGTGATGTCAACAGTTCAACTAATAAATAAAAATCAATATAATTGAATGTTACTGCAAGTTGTATTCTTTGGAATATTTGTCTATGAAAATTAGGGATTTTATTTAATGTACTTGACATATTGTCCCAATTGCATGAGGAAATGTTACCAATAGGTGTAACAATTACAAATTGGTTACAATTTCATTATTGTACTAGACCTTTATGTTGTCCCTTTTTGTATGACAATGGGTCTCTTATTCATATATAAAAAAAAATGGGTTTTTTCTTTGATTTATTGTTGAATGTTGTAAAATGTTGTGTTCCTAAATATTACTATGTGGATGATTTACATTGTTACAAATAATAGAGGTTTAATTGGTTGGATAACGCAGTAATGAAATCATTATATTGAAATGCAATAACATAAATATACAAAAATATTATTATAAAAGAATATTTTTCCATTGGATGTAGCTTAGGTGGTTGGGAGGAATGGTTGTTACCTTCCCCACCTAGGTTCAATTACTTGTAAGTGACATGTGATGACCTTAAATGGGCCTCTATGATGCTCTCTGATGAGCCCCCAATAGTCCGAAAATGAATTAAAATATATGCATATCATTGTTGTTGATTAATTGGGCTAGATGTCAATAATGTCAACCCCAGAAGCAAGTATGGTAGCAAATTCAGGTAGAACCAATATTCTGGTTAAGGGACTAAAGATTATTTGAGGTATAAAGGTATCAATATTAGTGTATTTACAGGTAAGACTATTCTAGATGGATATTATATGTCATTCCATTTTCGGTGATATGTGAAATGTCACATAACTTCTCACGGTTAGAGAGTTATGGCCTTGTGAAGTTGGAGAATCCTCTTGAATTATCTAGAAGCCTCTAGAAGGTCAAAGAAGTCAAATTATTCTAGAAAATCCTAGAAGAAGTTGACTAATCAAAGTGGGTGAAACTAGGAGTTAATCATGGGTTAAGTTGTTGCAATAAAAAAATAATTAAAAATAAATTAGTTGCAACTAGAAGTGGAGAGTTTACTATTTGTGGATAAAGTGGTTATAAGTGGACAAGTGGTTAGAAGTGGGTTATCCCTAAGAGAAGGAAGTTGGGTTAAGTTGGTTAGAAGGTAACCCCTAGATGAAGTTACTTGGAGAGTATAAATAAGAGAGAAAGGGTCTCTTATTAGCACCTATTGAGCACATTGAATATCTATTATTTTGTAAGGTTTATTGTGGGTACTCATTGACACATCTGAAGTTACACAAGTCTCAGTTAGCATGAAGGGTTGACGGAGAAAATTTCAAAATTGCAGAAATACTGAAAAAACCCTATTTTTTTAGGTGTACGTAGGATGCAGTGGAGAAGGATGCATACGTACGTGGGCTGGTAATATAACAGGGCACGTACATTAGAGAAAATCCATGAAATCTTGAGTTGTTGAAGGTAAGATATTCTCAAAGTTTGAAAGCAAGCTCCCAGGAAGGTCTATAGTGATCAGGTACAACATATCTATCTACGGAATCAAAAGGTATGTCATATTCTTATGTGTAGTTGGATGTTGTTGTCTCCATGAGATATGGCTATGGAAGTTTGAGATTTTTCCCTAGAGAGGTTGTTGGTTGTATGGAACCTATGGTATGAGTTAGATATTCATAAATACAACACTGATATGTTGGTATTATTCATTGGTACATCTTGTTTGTTCATTTGTTGATACATAGCTAGTAATTCTTAGTACATGGCTGAGGGTTTTGGGTTGTGAACTTGGTTGTGAAGGTTGAGGATGACAATCAGTAAGGGTTTGAATTATATTCCATGTGAGGATTATTACACTTGTTTATGATTGTACACACATGTATTGCACTTGAGTAGAGAGATATATATGCACTTGGTTAAGGGATATGTATGATCATGTATGCATAGGGGAGAGCTACATATTGGACACATTGTTAGGTTGCAGGTCGATTTGATAGAGGTAGCAAAGTGTCTGAGTTTCAGAAAACGTGAAAACCCTAGATTTTTGAAGGTGTGCATAGGTTGTGGTATAGACAAGTTGTGTACATACACAGGCTACAGTATAGACAGGACGTGTACATACGTGAGCTACAGGATATACAGGTCATGTACATGTTGGTATTTGTTGGTACAGGATGAATTTTGGTACAAGATTTATTATAGGCTATTGGTACAGGTTGGTTATGGGTTTTTGGCACATATTGGTACATGTTTACAGTGGTATATATCACAAGGACAATGTGGCAGTGGTTTCATCATTTGACACTTGGACAAGGCAAGGATAAATGGTTGTATCCACCTTCTAGTTATATTCGGATAACATAGGGGGTTGTAGCCTCCTTCTAGTTGTATCCATAGAATTAGGGAGTTCGATCTTCCCTCAGGTTGTAGCCTGAATATATATAATGTTAATGTTTATGCCATTATTATAGTTCTTTTCATTTCAATAGATAAGAGTATCATAAGAACAATATCACTGAGAAATACACATTCACAAGAGACACAACATTTATCCTGGGAAATCCTCTAGGGGAAGAAAACCCAGCAAAAAATTCCTTATCATAAATTGCCAATACAATGTTCAAGAGATAACTCAAACCAATATAGATAGTCCTCCCCAAAATATGTGCCACTCTTCTCCCTCTCTCTTTTGCCGATAACAGATCAGAACTTGTCTCTCAAACTGAGCAAGTCAGTTGTGTTCAAATGAGGCACTAGCCTCCTTTATTTATACAAGTTCTAGCATGTGTGAAGTGTCTCTTCACTGGCAGGGCTGACTTTTTAATCTGGGTGGGTAAACCCACCTTTATTATATTTCTGGGTCTTCTTATTAACTGTTGGGGCCAACTTCTTATTCTACCTATTATAATTGGCTGTTGACTAATCCGTAAAAGGGGATTTGGTCCTAATATAATTATCGACATGATTAATGCACAATGGGGATTAATCCTATAAATAATATATCAAATAATAATAAGAATACTCTTTCCAGTTACATTATTTCAACACTCCGCCTTAACAAGAAGGGTATTCTTCAATAGCATCAGGTGAGAGAGGTATGCATCATCAGTGGCATCAGGAGGATAGTATCGTTGATATCATCTTGAAACATTGGCTAGTATATTTATGAGTCATTGGAAGTTTTCTTCATCGACAGCATTATCATTCTCGAAAGAATGCCATCATCATCTGCATCAAAATGTATCAGTAAAAATGATACCTCATCACAACACTAGGCTGGCAGATCACAGTACTACACTGGCTCAATGTCACGGCAGTTAAGTTGGTAGCTCAACGTCAGTCACATATTTCTTTACGTATAACAATGAGGTTAGAAGCAAGGAATCATCTTGCTTTACGTCTAACAACTAGGTCAGAAGCAAGGAACACATCATCATCTTGCTTTACATCTAACAACTAGGTCAGAAGTGAGGAATCATCTTGCTTTACGTCTAACAACGAGGTCAGAAGCAAGGAACACATCAACATCTCGTTTTACATCTAACAATGAGTTCATAAGCGAGGAATCATCTTGCTTTACGTCTAACAACGAGGTCAGAAGCAAGGAACACATCAACATCTCGCTTTACATCTAACAACGAGGTC
>ML819477.1:48604-59436 GCA_009831015.1 Picea engelmannii
TAATTGTCTGTTGACCAATCCGCAAAAGGGGATTTGGTCCTAATACAATTACCGACATGATTAATCCACAATGGGGATTAATCCTATAAATAATATATCAAATAATAATAAGAATACTCTTTGCAGTTACATTATTTCAACATATAGGGGGTCGGAGCCTCCTTCCAGTTGCAGTTGGAGAACAAAGGAAGTTGGTGCTTCCAATGAATGTAATTCTTAAATACATATAAGAAAAATAATTATGTTGTTTTCTCATGCATTGGGTTTCCACATAAAAATACTAGTGTATTGTGTATGTGTATGATTTATCTTTATTCATGGTTCATTTATTCTGCACTTGTTGAATGATAATGGTAAATGAATCATAAATATAAACAACACATATAAATGTGGTTTAAAAGGATTAAAAATATCTACTATTGATTCACCCCCCCTCCCCCCCCTCTCATAAATCCAACAATTTAAATCAGGCGGTTCCTTCAGAAATCAGTTTAACCACTGAAAGGTATTATCATGGAGAGAAACAATATTTATAAAAATGGAATACCACATTTTGATGGAAAAAACTATGCATTTTGGAGTATAAGGATGAAAACATATGTACAAGCACATGGATTTGAGATTTGTAAATCACTTGTAGATCGATATAAAGAACCAACCGTTCCTCCAACAAATGAAAACAGAAGGAAACTCAGTCTAAATAATTCAAAAGCCAAAAATATACTCATGAATGGTCTGGGTGATTCAGTATATGTCAAAGTTATGCATTGCATCACTACAAAGGATATTTGGGACAAACTTCATAATGTTTATGAAGGAGATGCAAAATTCAAGATATCAAAGATTCAAACTTACAGAAGTCAATTTGAATAGACAAAGATGAAGGAAGATGATAATATTGCAACTTACTTCTTATGAGTTGATGAAATAGTGAATGCAATAAGAGGATTGGGAGAGGAAGTTGATGAATCTATAATTATTCAAAATGTACTAAGATCTCTTCCAATGTGATTTGATCCTAATATCTCACCAGTAGAATAAAGAACATATTTGGATTCAATAAGCATGGATTAACTACATGGAATTTCCACAGGCTATTAAATGAGAAATGAACAGGAGAGTCCAGTTACAAAAGAAGAAACATTTAAAGCATCCAAGAATTCAAAGAAAAAGGAAAATTCTGATAGCAGCAGTAATGGAATCTCAGAAGATGATGAAGAAGTAGCCAAATTTGTTAGAAGACTGAAAAAGGGAACCAGTGGAAAATATAGAGCTAAACTTCCATTGATTTGTTTTAATTGTGATGGTATTGATCATTTTGCGAACAAATGTCCCCACAAGAAAAATAAAAGAAATGAAGAAGATGATTCAAATAACAAAAAAATGTACAAATATAAGAAAACCAAAAATAAAATCTTCAAGAAAATCTTTTGCACAAAAGAATATAGCTCCTCATCAGATGAAGATGAAGACAGTGGAAGTGAGATAGAAAGGGTTCTATTCATGGAATTAGAAGAATCTAATGAAGAAGATACCGAAGAAGAATATGAAGAGTCATAAGTTGACTAAAAAGAAGAATTGATGAGTGCCATAGAAGTTATAAAACGGGAAAAGAAAAAAAAAAGTCACTACAGGAATAACTAAAAAGAAAAGAGGAATCTGAAAGTTCAAACTCTAAAGAACTAGAAAAGATGACCAAAAAATTGGAAATCCAAGTTGAAGAAGACAAAAGAATTTAAGAATCACTCAAAGAATGGTTGGAAGAAAAATACAGTATCATTGGAAGTTTGGAAGCAGAGATTGTCACATTGAGAAAAGACTTTCAAAAGAAAAACATGCAGAACAAATAAAAAATTTTGGATGATATTATCTGCAATCAAAGGCCAAATCATGACAAGTGTGGGCTTGGATACAATCAGACGGAAAATGGATCAAGCTAAAAAAAAACAGATCAAGAAACCCATCCAAGAAGCTATGTAGAGACAATCAGAGGAGATAAGAAGTTTTACAAGGAATATCACAGGGACACTCCTCCACCTAGAAGATTCAGATTTCAGAATCAATGATAGTCAGAAAGAAATATTCCTCAAGAAGAAGAAGGATTCATAAGAGTAACTCCTTTTAGAAGATCTTCAACTCCCAGGTATCAAACTATCTTCTTTGGTTTATGTTATTCATCTAATAATTTTGGACATAAATTTATAAATTGCAGAGAAAATAACAGAAACAAGAACAACTATGAAAGTCATGCACAAAATGGTTATCCAAGAAGGCCTAGTGAAACACAGAGAAGAAGCTACAATAGATTTGAGTCCTTGAGAAATAAAGTGGAATGTTACAAGTGCAATAAATTTGGACACATAGCTAAAGATTGTAGAATGATAGTCCCTCCTAGAGAATCACAACAGAATAACAACAGTCATAGAAAAGAACCTCATGAGATAATATGGATAAGAAAGAAGCATCAATATAAAAATGAAGAATGCACACTCGCTCTAGAAGCTAAACATAAGAAATGTGGTTCGTATGTTGACAACGGCTTCTCAAAGAACATGAAAGGTGATGAGTATAGGTTTCTAACATTGAGAAAGGAAGGACTTGGACCAGTCTCCTTTGGAAATGATAACTCAGCTAAAATCATTGGAACAGGCACAGTCAGAATTGGAAACAAGGATACAAAGGAAGAAAATGTTCTACTAGTAGAAGATATGAAACATAATATTCTAAGTGTAAGTAAAAAGTGTGACCAAGGTCGCAAACTTGTTTTTGATTCACAAAAGTGTGAGATAATAAAAGGAAGTTTAGAAAGATTGGTTGCAATAGTTGTAAGAACTTCAAGCAACATATATGTATCAAGTAAAATTGGAAATGAAAAGTGTTGTCTAGGAAAGGAAGATGAAGTTTTTCTATGGCATAGAAGAAAAATTCACATAAACTTTGATAACCTTGTCAAAGTCAAAAAAAAGGAAGAAGTTAGAGAGATACCCTAGATCATGAATATAATCAACACATTATGCCAGAATTGTCAACAAGGAAAGTAAAAAAATGTCCAAGTTCAAATTAAAGGAATACTCCACAACAAGACCACTGGAAATTGTGCATATTCATCTAGTTGGACCAACTAGAACAAAGGGTTTAAAAGGTGAGCAATATTTTATGTTATTGGTTTATGATTAAACAAGGATGACTGCAGTTTTTAATCTCAGGAAGAAGTCATAAGCATTCAAGAACTTCAAGATATACAAGGAAATGGTTGAAAATGAAATGGATTCAAAAATGAAATGTTTGAGATCCAATAATAGAGGAGAGTTTACTTCAAATGAATTTATGTATTTATATAGAAATCATGGAATAGAAAGGAAATTCTTTGTTGCTAGGACACCTCAACATAATGGAGTCATCAAAAGGAAGAACATGAAAGTACAGAATATGGATCGAGCAATGTTAATCGATCACAAGTTGATAGATGTATTTTGGGCACATGCAGTGCATACAATAGTTCACATTCAAAATAGAGTAATTCTCATAAACAACAGTGATAAAACTCCCTGCGAGCTATGGAAAGGAATACCAACAAATGTGAAGCACTTCATATCTTTTGGAAGCAAATGTTAAATCAAAAGTGAAGATGGCAGAATGGGAAAGTTTGATTCTCGTGTGGAAAAAGACATACTTGTTGGGTACTTGAGTACATGGAAAGCATACAAATGTTTCAAGCTAAGGCTAAAAAAATTTGTGGAAAGCATCAATGTGACGGTTGATGAGACACGTGGATGAAAAATAAAGGAAGAAGAAAAGGAGTTAGTGGAACAGGTTCACAAAGAAGAAGCAAAGGATGAAAAAGTAGAAAAGGGGAAGATGAATAAGATCAATTAGAAGTAGAAGAGAAAGAACAACAAGTACCTCCAAAGACACCTAGAAAATGAATACAAAAGAATCATCCATCATATCAGATTATTGAGAACAAATATGCAGGAGTTGAGACTAGAAGAAGAATTTGTTCACTAGAACAAATGCACCTAGCACTCTTATATTTGATTGAGATTAGCATATTTGAAGAAGCTGACAAGGATGAATTATGGATGAAATCCATGGATGAAGAGTTGGATCATATAGAGAAGAATGACACTTGGGAATTAGTTCCAAGGCCAAGATACAAGAATGTGATCGACACAAAGTGGGTCTTCATAAATAAATTGAATGAATATAGACAGGTTACCAGGAACAAATATATATTGGTATGTAAAGGATATGCACAAGCTGAAGGTATTGACTTTGAATATCTGTTTTCTCCACTTTCCAGAATGGAAGCAATCAAATTGATCCTAGCTTATGCATGCTCCAAGAATATTAAAGTGTATCAGTTGGACATAAAATCAGCCTTTCTGAATGGGGAATTAGAAGAAGAAGTCTACATTGAGCAACCAAAAGGATTTCAGTTGTTAGAGAATGAAAATAATATTTTCAGGTTGAAGAAGGCCTTGTATGGCCTCAAACAGGCCCCCATAGCATGGTACTCTAGACTAGACATGTATTTACAACAACAAGGGTTTAGGAAAGGAAATGTAGACAACAACCTCCACATAAAGGTAACTCAAGATAGTATTTTATTAATTGAATTTTATGTTGATGATATTATATTTGGAAGTGATGATGACAGGTTGAGGCAGAAATTTGCAAAGGATATGAAGAATGAATTTGAAATTTCATTACTTGGGGAACTATCCTTCTTTTTGGGTCTTCAGATATGTCAAAGAAACCAAGGAATTTTTATTTCTAAAACCAAGTATATCATACAAATGCTAAAGAGGTTTTAAATAGAAGATTGCAAACCACTCAGTACTCCTATGAAAACTAGTTGCAAGTTAACTAAAGATGATGACTCGAATTCTACGGATCAGAGGTAGTACAGGTCAATTATTGGCAACTTATTTTATGTGATAGCATCTAGACCAGATGTAATGCAAGAAGTTGGATAGGTGTCATGATTTAAAGAAGCACCAAAGGAATCACATGTTCTAGCAGTAAAGAGAATATTTAGATATGTTAATGGTACATAAGAGTTTGGATTATGGTATCCAAAAGGAAAGGATCTATCATTGTATTTGAGGCATAAAGGTATGAATATCATTGTATTTGTAGGTAAGACTATTCTAGATGGATAGTACATGTCATGCCATTTTCAGTGATATGTGGAATGCCACATAAATCCCCACAGTTAGAGATTTATGGACTTGTGAAGTTGGAGAACCGTCTTGAATTATCTAGAAGTCTCTAGAAGGCCAAAGAAGTCAAATTATTCTAGAAACTCCTAGAAGAAGTTGACTAGTCAAAGTGGGTGAAACTAGGAGTTAATCATGGGTTAAGTTGTTTCAATAAGAAAATAATTAAAAATAAATTAGTTTCAACTAGAAGTGGAGAGTTTACTATGTGTGGATAAAGTGGTTATAAGTGGAAAAGTGGTTAGAAGTGGGTAAGCCCTAAAAGACAGAAGTTGGGTTAAATTGGTTAGAAGGTAACCCCTAGATGAAGCTACTTGGAGAGTATAAATAAGAGAGCAAGGGTCTCTAATTAGCACCTATTGAGAACATTGAATATATATTATCCTGTAAGGTTTATTGCAGGTACTCATTGACACATCTGATGTTACGCAAGTGTTGTGTCATTTTCATCACTTGAATGAGCAAAAGAAGGGCACTTGCAAGTCTAGTTGGACCTGCTAAACAGGACATAGGTTAGTGTATGAATCAAACAATTTGATCACTTGAAAAAAAAAAAAGCCTAAGCTAACAACAACTAAGGAAATAACTAGAGAAATAAAACTAAAATGCATGAGAAAATTAGAACTAAAATCAATCAAACAAATGACCAATAATCATGCCACCAATGGAAAACTATATTCGTGGGAAAACATTGTAGATAAAGGAGGACTTGTGGATCCCCTCTTCCTCCTTGGGAGGTCTCTTGAGTCCCCTATGTGAGAGCTCTTCTTACAAATGGTAAACTAGAAAGAAAATGGTGAAGAAATCCAAGCTTATTCCCTCAAGAGGTGAGGTGAATAGCTTAATGAGATGTTGCTAATATGTTCCAAGAAGGAAAGAGGTTCCTTGAAGGAGAATAAGGCAGCACAACAATACAATGAGATTCTTGAATTCTTAGTGCACCCATAGCCTCTTTTTATAGCAAGTCTTTGAGACAATATCCAACCGGTCTTTAGTGTGAACAAAGGGCCCTTTAAGGCACCCTTAGGTATTTGACCAGCCCCCCATTCAGATCCAGCTTGGATTTGAGGGTCAAATCAAGTTGGGAATTGGTCCATAAGTGGGTGAGGGGCCTAAAAGAACCATAAATGTGTCGTTCATAGGTGTGCGCGGATTTTCTCGTACACAGTCGTGCGTCGGGCGCATGTGCGCTCTTCTAGATTTTTTGGCCTCCGCACATGTGCACGCTTCCTTTATTGTTTCATTGCATGTCAATTTTTTTACTAGTTTTATAGTTTGTGCCCTTTGGAAATGAATTTTTGGGGCTACAAGTGAACCAATAGGTGTTTGGAGATGATGTATTCCTGTAACCATTTGCGGATGAAATTTCAGTGATAATAGATGCCCCCTGAGGTGTGAGGTTAGGAGCGTACGTATAGCCGAAATACATCAATGTTTCTTCTACTGAGAGTACCATTGTAATGAAGAGTGTTGATAAGAACTATAAGAGTGATCCATCGAAGGGAGAGGGGAAACTATGGGACCCAACCTTTCTCTAGGTTAGTAAAATAAAAGTTGTATATAAACGAGGCAGGCATGCCCCATTCTCATGTCATGTAACTCAAAAATGTAAGACAGTAACTGAAGTTATATGCTGATGTAGATAATTGCAGTGCCCTACGGGGTGGTTTGATAATGGCAGATGACAATTTTGATGGTGAACATACTCTGAAAAGAGGCAAGGACACTGGTAAGAAGTGTCGATGACTCGTAGGAATTGATGGCCTAACAAACTCAGAGGTCTTCGGCTAGTATAAAACAACTGCAATAGTCACATAGTAAGACCCAGCGTAACATGATATTGTGTTGAAGCCAAATGTTATGGGGGTCAACGACAACAGAGAGAAATGATGGTTCTCTCTGTGTCGTCCAGGACTCCTCATTGTAAAGGTAATGAGAGTCAAGATATTTTCGTTCTTCTGGAAACTTTGTTGATATAGACAAAAAAGGGAGACGTGACTTCAAGAAGAAAAAGGGCTTCATGAAATCCATTGGATAAGATCATGAACTGATGAGGAACATGGACGAAGTCAAGATGCGGTGAGAATCAAGACTGCCCTTAGTTGGGGATATATGTGAAGGATGATTGGAAGCAACCGTGAAACTGGATCTAGTGCCAGGGGGACAACTAGATGTGGGTTTAAATTGCGCTAGAGGCATGAAAAAGTGGACAAACTCAAGGATCAAGGGTACATGGATTGTGGGATAATCGGGTTTTATGGACGATGTCAAAAGGAGTAGCATACAATGAATTCCCCAACCAAGGGAGACATGGGTTTCTTTGCTAGGAAAGGAAGATCGCTAAGGGCGACAACAAAAATCCAGCTAAATGCTGGAAACAAAAGGTTTTTTTACAATTAATAAATGAATAAAGAATATTTTGGGATGAGTGTACAGATACAGAAACGGGTGCCCTAGTGCAAGATGGCTTGTTCTGTGAGGGCACAAGTTTCATGGAGAATTGGTGTAGGGTGGGGGCCCCATGGGTGGGTTTCTGTATGAGGTAAATGAATGGAGGACAATTTGCAGATGGGAAAATTGATGGTGGATGAAATGGAGGGTTAATGATACTGTGGAGGTGCAGTCAAACTAGAACCAAGATGAAATAACCTAGGAGTCCATTGGGAAAGCTATCAAAATGAGGAGAAAGTGTATGTGGCTGATTCTCATAAATGCATAAGATTATCGGAACTCCCATCCCTAGGGGGTGAAAGAAGCATTAGTGTCAAAGTGCCTAGGGGGACTATGAATGGGACAACTCATGTGGGGAAGAGTGCTATCGGGTGACAATACCGAAATGCAATGGAGGGGATAGTACTGCAGAGCTGAATGTGAGGATCCTATCGGAAAATGTCTAAGGGTGTGACTAGGATATGCAATTGATATTCCGAGGGAATGATTACATGCCAGTGTCGATCATATACCTGAAGGGTCTACGCTGGTGTGTGATGAACAAGTACCTCCACACATTAAAATCGAATACCCGACGTGAAAAATATCTGAAGATAAAAAACATATAACAGCTATTTGATAATTTTGAACATGAGCATGCATACCTAGATGTGATGTGAGAAAAATTATCCCCTGGGGAAAAGTACGGATGGTAACCCGGGGAATGTAAATGTGTAGGTGGAAGGATCCTGAACCTGTGGTTGAAGACGGATCGAAAAACAAAGACTTTGGGCTCCTATAACTGAACATGGAATTTTGGAAAAAGGGACTATATATAGTTGCGGGGCCCATAATGCCACCTCATTTGTACCTGCTGCCATAGTGAGTTGACAAGAGGATTTTAGAGGAGATTTGGAGATTACGGGAGTTCAAACCGATCGATCCAGGATTTACGAGAGCCAAGTTAGTGGTCTCATCCTCCTACATAGAAAATAGGTTCTATTTTCTGGGCAGGGTCATACGGATGGTCATACTAGGGGTTTTTGTAGGGGTGGGCCAACTAATGCGTGGGAGAAGAAAGGATACCCACGCTGAGATGCGCATGTATAATTCCATCTCCTGTGCATGATGTGTGACTGCGTTGAAGATAGTTGTGCATGGGGGCACATGAGTGGGAAAAATAGGTGCTCATTTGGTGCGTGCTTGTTCGAGTTACAGCTACGCATTGCGCACAGTTGTTTCTATGACAATTGTGCATCAGTGTGCAGTTGTGTAGAGAACAGGTGTGCACGAATGAGCACCTGTGGGTGTGATAGATGCGCATTGATGCACATCTATTTCTTCAACAGTTGCGCATTGATGCGAAACTATGCGAAGAATAGGCGTGCATATGTGCGCGCCTATGGGGGGTGACAGTTGCGCACTTAAGGCAAAGATGGGATTTTGAAGAAACTTGTATTTTTGGAAGATTTTCATTAATGACTGATGATGGGTGATCAAGTGTTGTTTGTGTGAATGTAGGTGATCAGTTCAGCATGCCAATCCACTGGAGAGAGTGGGACTAGGAGTGCCTCTGAGAGGTGTTGAGAGATGATTCGAGCATTCAAGGACCCTTGGCATCCTGTGGGTTGCTCAAGTTCTTCGACTTCCCATTGATATGGTCAAAGGAGTACCTACTTCAGTGTCTAATTTCATTGTGGAGCACTGATCTGAAATGCTTCATTGTGCGGGGACAATAGATCACATTCTCGGCTATGGAGGATGTCTATTTCTTGACAGAGCTCCCTTTTTAGGGAATGGCCCTACCTGCTGATCCCAAGTTGCCAGGGGATGTACAATTGGTAGATGTGGCATGAAGGTATTGTTTGGGGATGAAAATTATGTCAGGTTCGGTCATTCGTATCAAGTCGATGGATGCGCTGTTGCATCAGTGCATCACAATGATGATTGTGAGGCTCTACGGATCCTTAACAACTCAGTGGATAAGTGGTGGTCAACTGAGGACTATGGAGAGAGTATTGGATGGAGATATTTTCACCTGGGGCTTGATGTTGCACGCCAAGATGGTGGGGCAGATTAACCAGTGTCGAGCCTCTAGCTCCTGTGAGTTTTCCTTTGGATCTATATTAGTGGCATGGTTTCTGCAGAGGGTGCCCATGTTGCACCCTGGAGTGTTGTTGTCAGCGGCTGGGACACAGGAGCCACAACTGATGTGGTGGGCATCGATTTTGGTACAACATGGAGGGGGAGAGGATGGCCATTATTTTACAAACACCTTGTGGCATGTGTGGCACCATATGTCACAGGTTATACTGCGGTTCCCATATGGTGGGATGGACTTCCGGCGTGACCCGGATATGGTTTTTCCTCCTGAAGAGGATTGGGACCATAAAGGTATGTTGGTGTTTGGTGATTTTGATAGTATAGCATGTGTGTATATGTATGGATGTTGATTCTATCTTTGTTTGTGATTTTGCATATGTGGGGTCGTGAGGCCAAGAGGCAGAGTTGGTTGGAGATTTGGCTCGTCTGGGGCCAGTCAGACCATCACAGGTAGAGCCATAGGTGGGAGAGAGACGCCCAAGGGCTGAGTCGAGTGCGAGGCCAACAGATGATAGAACGCCCAACAGGAGGTGTAGATTTGATGATCTAGGTATAGGGCCATCATATGCACCCCAAGGAGAGGTTGGTGGGCGTTTAGAGGATTTTCGATGGTGGTTGGAGGTGGTGCTGCAGGGTGTGCCCGAGGGCATGTGGTCCCATATCTAGGACGAGCGAGTCATGGAGTAGTGTGTGGGTGGCCCTAGAGAGTTGTGGACATTGACCCTTAAAGTAGTTGTAGTGTTGGTCGTGATGAATGGGTCATTGCTCCCTATACCTGGAGGACCCCCAGCTGGTTAGGCACCTCTAGAAGATAGAGGACCTGGTGGTGGCGCTCTGGAGGCACCATGAGTGCGGTGTTGCATATTTTTGTATTTATATAGGCGTGCAAGCCCATTTTTTATAGGGTAGTGTGACACCCATTTTGTACCTATAGGGGTGAGGAGGGCTCACTTGCCTACGAGCGATGTATATGTCGTACCATTTTGTAAACATTGATGACACATTGATTGATATATATATATGGATATATATTTTTGGGGTCTCCGTAATGTTTACATGTGATGGTATTTTTGTTAT
>ML819477.1:68593-81536 GCA_009831015.1 Picea engelmannii
TGGTTGGCGGATTTTGAATAAGGGTCATTTCACGACATGTTTATTCAATGTTTGAGGGACACTGGTAAGTGAAGTGATCAAGTGAGTCACAAAAAAAGAAAGGTAACCTCATTCGTTTGTTGACTGAGGTCGTGACATAATGGATGTTAGTGACATGGGTACTTGATGACATGGGTGGAGAGGGGTCTTGTTGAAATCTTTGGCATCATGTCGTTAGTGTGTGTCGAAACTGAGGTAACGTAGGGCAATGATGAGTGTAGTGGCCATACTCTAAACAGATGGCACATGCAAATTTGGTTCATAGTCATTTACTTCCTATAGTAGGGGACGTTGTGGTAGTACTAGGTGTGCTTGGTGAAGCAACAAGCAATGTGGTTTCTCGAGGGAGTTAAATCAGATTGCCTAACTTGCGGAGAGAAGGGAATATATTTGTGGGATGTCCATCTCTCTAACAGGGTGCACAAGGAGGTTGAACTCGGGGAGGAAGTGGAGCGGTGGGCTCTTTATTCTTTCGTCTTCACCCAAACATAGAGGTGGTGCTGGAAAGTGGGGGTGAGGTTGGTGCGGTCGAAGTTAGTACTGGAATTTGCATCGGGATTCCCTCTGTTTGGGGAGGGAGTGATGGTTGAGGAACCATTGCAAGTGAGTGTAGATACCATACCAGAATGGAAAGCACCATGTTGGGAAGGGAAAGCGTTACGGCTACCTAGAAATATTGTACTCTTGGTGGGGGGTAGAAGAATGGAATTTGAGTAATGGCTTGGGGGATTGTTTCCCAAATCGGGGGATAAGTGGTGTCGTAGGTTTCTCAGGGGATTCCTGAGGTAGGGTTTCTTCCACTAGTGGGATGTCAGGGAGTGGAGAAGCCTCTGTGGGAATAATGGTATCTCCATATTTTGTTCCATCAAAAGATATGACACGTACTTGTGCTGAGGGGTGGATGAGCGGTGGTGCTCCTTGGTATGCCCCCAACAAGGATGGGTTTTTTAACATTCTGGGGCCCATCTCCATGAGTGAGTATGCGTCAGAACTAGTATGGACAAGAGGTAGGATGTTATCAATGTTGGAGGAGTGGTTAGGCTCATAATGTGAAACTGGTCGATGGTGATGATTTTCCCATTATGGGGGAACATCATCATTCGAAACACAGAAGAGTCTACTTCCTTCATAGTGTACATGTAGCTACAGCCAAACAAGATGTTGTAATCAAGTGGGCCATCGATAACCTCAATGTCGATAAGGATATTTTTCCCCTGAGTTCAACGAGGACATTTTGGAAGACCCCTTCGGGAGAGGATGGTCATCCATCATAAGCTCTTAACGTGATGGAGGATGGTATTAGCTCAGGGGAGCCAAGTTTCTACCATACAGTTTTGGACATGATGCATGTGGATGCATCTTCATCAATGATATATCGATGAACAATGATGTTATGAATTTTGACTGGTATCTGGAATGCTACCAAAGAGGGAAGATGAGGTTCCCCACAATATATATCAAATGTGATGAGTCTAGTATCATTATGGTCGACTTCCCCCAAGGCATAAAGCAGGGATTTCCATTGAGTGGGACAGGTTTGGAGGACCTCCAAAATTGACATGGTTACAGGAGATTGCACCAAGTCATCGACCATACTGTAATTGTGTGTTGCCCTAGCTTGAGGGTTGTTGACATTCCGTCGTAATGGGATGCGAGGAATATGAATGGGGGGTTTAGTGTTAAGGCATGGAATCATCAAGGGTTGTCCGGATGTAGCTAGAGTTGCTTCCGAAGTGGTGGGAGTAGATTCAAGGGGTGTGTTGTATTGACGAATGCACGTTTGTAGAATAATTCCTTCTTCTCTAGTGAGGAGGATATTGCGATCCGTCGGATTCCCAAGGTTTTGATACTTTCCCATCTATGGTGGGGCAGGATGCATCTCATGTTGGGTATTCATCAAATCTTGGTGTGGAATAGGGTTTTGTAACACAGTCGGGGGTGATTGTTTCAAATACTATTATGGGGTCTGCTGAGGGGAATGTGGCGCTGAAGGACGAGGTGAGTTCATGGAATATTTCATCCGTTTGAAGTCAACAATTTGGGGGAAATGGTGAGTATAATGGCCATTCTCACCGCAAAGAGAAAAAGGGAAGTTCATCTGGAGGTTGTTGTTGTTGTTCCTCCCTTGGTGGTTGTTGTTATTTCACCCTTGAGGGTTCTGGTTACTCTGGTTCTAGTTTCCCCTAGTAGGTTGGTTTTGTTGGGGGTTATTTCCCCCTGGTTCTGGGTTATTATTGTTTCAATTTTTTCCTTTCTTTTTGGCATTATTCGACTGATGGGATGCATTTTTTGTATTCAGTTGTTCAAAATTTTGAAATTTTTGAATGGGAGAGGGCTGAACAAAGTTAACCCCAACATGTGGTTGTCCTTTTGGAGGAGCAATTGGCTATGGAGGACCAGGAAATGGAAAAAATGGATTATTTTTTGGCAATGATCTGTAGGGTGCATAGGAAGGCGTAGAACTTTCACTATTGACTAGGTTATAAGCTAAGGTAGAGGGGGTACCCGAACTTGGTTGAGAGGTCAGACGCATCATGAGTGTCGGCAAGGGTCCATTCATGGGTCTGACCTCTCAACCAAGGTAGTAAGATGGACCTCCATACATCGGTGGATATTGGGGTGTACAATACATGGGTGGTGGTTGTATGTATGGATTATGGTGTGTTGTGGTACCGATTAATCCATCCGCCGCATGAGACATCCCAGGTTTGTCCTGGTCGAATGGTACAGGTCTTGGGGCATCAGGTAGTACTGTGTATAAGTAACTTGACTTAGCATAAATGAGTTCGTACTGTTGAGCCTTGTTTATGGCTTCCTCTTCAGTTTGGGGGAAGGTGGAGGCCACATCTTTGGAAAGGAGAGAAACGAGTGATCTGAGAAACCAATCGAGGGATTGTTCTTTGGTGGTTTCTGCTTTGCATAAACTACGTCATCGACGCCATTCATGAATGTGGTTAGTGATATGTGTGGTTGAGGTTTGTTTAAACTTAGCAAGCAGTTATAGACCATTATCGTGATGAACTGGTAATTGAAAGAAGGTCAAAAATGTTTTGGCCAATGATTCAAAGTCACATGAGACCCTGATTTTTCATCCACATACCATTTGGCTGACAGATCAATGAGTGTGTGTTGGAATAACCTTAAATGGATAGAGTCTTCCATGATGTTGTTTGAAGAGCACCATAAGTGGAAGGTCATGATATGGTTGGCGGGATATTCTCTCGCCTTTCCTTCAAACTTGGGAATGTCTAAAGGTAGTTTGGTAGGCATAGTGGGCCATGTGGGGTCATGCAATATAGGGTCATTTGTGAGTTTACTTAAATCAGGTATGTTGAGGGAGGCCAAATATGGCATGTGGAGTGGCAGTGGAGGGTTAGTTCCAGCCATGGTATGAGCAACTTGTGTACCAGACCCTTGAGGGGGATTGGGTGGGGTTGTACTTCCCCTTTGAGAAGAATTTTTCCACATGCTTCCTTGTAAAGGAGAGCTAGTGGATGGTTGGCCTTGGGAATTGGACCCAAGTAAAGTGGAAATAAGAAAAGTTGATCCCCAAAATAGTAGCACTCACAAGGGTGTGACATGGTTGAGTTGGTGAGTTGGCAAGACTAGGAACTCCTCCTAGGATAGGAGGGATATTTTTCAAGCATCTATACCGATGGGGATTCTGTGGGTCCCCTATGATGTCCGACTAGCAAAGTGAATGTGTGAAAATGGTGATGAGAGAAATAAATGAACAAGAGATTTGTATAATTTGGACCTTCACAATATATCTCAAAATCGCATGTAATCAAGAGAGCATCATACATAAATCAATTGAAAAGAAGCATACATGTGGGTAGGTGGATTTTTTCTACATGGGAGAACAAAGAAAAAAAATGCTCATGTCATAAAAAGAAGTAACATCCTTCCTCTCAAATAGCACTAGACATTCCAATAGTACTCAACGGTGGGCTCTCATGCCACCGGAAGAGGAACTAGTGAAGGATGAAACAATCAGTTATAATGAGGGGTAGAGGGGGCATATCCCGAAAGAGCTGGTGATATTTCCTAATATCCACACAAAATTTGATCAAGGTGCAATTGCAGCCCACAATTTCCACTTGGGTAGATGTCCTAAAATTTGGCCACTAGGTACCTCGGTCAAAGTGTGGCACTTAGATTTTCGGCCTCAAAAATGGTCCACGAGTTGGATCCCTTCCAATATTTGGGTGACTCAAGGGGGGACGCACAGAACAATCAGACCTCGGCCTTTGACCCTTCACCGGTATCTCCCTGCCTTATGGTGTTAGGAAAACTTGACTTGGAGGATTTTAAAGTTCCCTATTTGTTAACTTCTAATGTTTGAAGATGTGAGAACCAGATAACGGGGGGTTATTTGGATGCCTACCCCCGGGATCTTACCCAGACTAAAAGATTTATTTTGGCACCTCCTGTGGAGGAAAACTTAATGAGTTTTTAGAAGAAACTTAGATGTGGTTGTTTGAGAGATTGGGGGTGTGAACCAATCTCGTTTGAATTAAGTGGGTGTGGATAATTCCTTCAAGAAATAGTGGGATGTTTCAGAAACCCTTTCGAGGAAACCTACTTCAACCTCCACAATTCGAGATGAAATTATGTGAGTGAGTAGTGACTTTGTGTGTGAGGAAGTGAAAAAATGTGCAAAATTTTAATAAGTTAGGTGTAACCTTGCAACATGTGGACTTCATGTGGTCCTTACAAATATTGATTACCTATCTTACTACATGTCATTGGTACAACCTTGAAAATTTTTAAAGTCCCTAAATAACTATCATGTGGACATATGGGTCCTTACCAATCCTTTAAACTCCCTAAGGTGATTTAATCTAAGACAGATCCACAAAACTATCCTATATTGAAAACATGTGGGCATGTGGGCATGTATGGGCGCGTTACTATAATCTTTACGCTCCCCTAGTGATGTAAACTAAAATAGTAGCTTTAAAACTATCCTAACTTTGCAACATGGGGGCATGTATAAGCCCTTACAAATTTAAGATGTTTGAAAAAGAAACTAAGAGGAGCCCTAAGGGGGCTTTGTCCTCTCCTAAATATTTTGTTAAGGGGGATGAAATGTCCCCTTAATCACTTTTATTATTTTCAAGATCACTCTATGGTGCGAGAGAAGAGCATACTCAATGATTAAAGTTTGATTTCTAGTCCTAATGCAAGTATGCGATAGTAAATAATCTCAACTTGACTTTTACAATAAAAAAAATCCATTGATGTGGCAACTCAAAGAAAAAGAGGAGAAATATGGTTCTTTTTAACCCCCTAAGTGCCTATGTTTTGAGTAACCCTTCATGTGGGGAGGGAATCTAAGTGTGGTGCATTTATAAATTGTATAAAAGCAATATTTTGAAGGATAGGGGCCTTCAAAACATCACAAAAAACTCTTACAATGTTGGAATTCTAGACAGATGCACGAGTTAAATTTCAGACAGAGGCACAGTGGGCGCATAATGTGCAGAGAACCAAGGACCTTTTGGTGCATTGTGCATAGAATGCGTAGAGAAATGAAGTGTGTTTGATGCACAATGCTCAGAATGTCTGTCTGTGGGCCGAAACACCCATGCACATTCTGATACGCATCGAAGGGGGGAGATTTTAAGTGGAATTATCCTCCTCCAGCTCCAAACTCAACTCTTTGCAGGTAATTCTAGGATAGTTATGATACCTACAAGGCAAATGGGTCAAAAATAAGTGCTCAAACAACCCAAATAGGGAGGAAATTGATACCTTATCCCCAATATGGTCGCCAATTTGTTGTGTCATTTTTGTCACTTGAATGAGAAAAAGAAGGGCACTTGCAAGTCTAGTTGGGCCTGCTAGATAGGACAGAGGTTAGTGTATGAATCAAACAATTCAATCACATGAAATAAACAAACAGCTAAGCTAACAACAACTAAATAAATAAATAGAGAAGTAAAACTAAAATGCATGAGGAAATTAGAACCAAAATCAATCAAACAAATGACCAATAATCATGCCACCAATGGATAACTATATTAGTGGGAAAACACCATAGAGAAAGGAGGACTTGTGRATCCCCTCTTCCTCCTTGGGAGGGCTCTTGAGTYCCCTATGTGATATCTCTTCTTACAAATGGTAAACTAGAAAGAAAATGGTGAAKAAATACAAACTTATTCCCTCAAGAGGTGAGGTGAATAGTTTAATGATCTRTTGCTAATATGCTCCAAGAAGGAAAGWGGTTCCTTGAAGGAGAATAGAGGCAGCATAACAATACAATGATATTATTGAATTCTTAGTGCACCCATGGCCTCTTTTTATAGCAATTCTTTGAGGCAATATCCAACCGGTCCTTAGTGTGAACAAGGGGGCCTTTAGGGCACCCTTAGGTCTTTGACCAACCCCCCATTCTGATTCAGCTCGGATTTGAGGGTCAAATGAAGTTGGGAGTTGGTCCAGAAGTGGGTGAGGGGCCGAAAAGAACCATACATGCGACATTCAAAGGTGTGTGTGGATTTTCTCATAAACAGTCATGCATCAGGCACATGTGCGCTCTTTTGGCTTTTTTGGCCTACGCACGTGTGCACGCTTCCTTTAGTGTTTCAGCGCATGTCAATTTTTTGACAAGTTGTATAGTTTTTGCCTTTTGGAAATGCATTTTTGGGGGTGCAGGTGAACTAATAGGTGTTTGAAGATGTTGTATTCCTGTAACCATTTGCGAACAAAATTTCAGTGATAACAGTAAGTCTGAGGTGGCACGAAGGGTTGACGGAGAAAGTTTCACAATTGTAGAAATAATGAAAAAACCGCTAGTTTTTTAGGTGTATGTGGGATGTCATGGATAAGGGAGCGTACATACATGGAATGGCAGTATAATAGGGCACGTACATTAGGGAAAATCCATGGAATATTGAGTTGTTGAAAGTACTAGATTATCATATTCTGAAAGCAAGCTCCTAGGAAGGTTTACATTGATCAGGTACATAAGATCTATCTGCATATTCAAAAGGTATGTCATATTTTTATGTGTAGTTGGATGTTGTTGTTTCCATGAGAAATGGTTATGGAAGTTTGAGGTTTTTCCCTAGAGAGTTTGTTGGTTGTATGGCACCTATGGTATGCATTAGATCTACATAAATACAACACTGGTATGTTGGTATTATTCATTGGTACATCTTGTTGGTTCAAGTGTTGAGACATAGCTAGTATTTCTTGGTACATAGATGAGAGTTTTTGGTTGTGAAGTTGGTTGTGAAGGTTGAGGTTGCATATCAGTAAGGATTTGATGTCTAGTCCATGTGAGGGTTATTACACTTGTTCATTATTGTACACACATGTGTGGCACTTGACTACAGAGATATAAATGCACTTGGTTAAGGGAAATATATGATGATGTATGCATATGGGACAAGTACATATTGGACACTGTGACAGGTTGCAGGTTAATTTGAAAAAGGAAACAGAGTTTCTGAGTTTCAAAAAAGGTGAAAACCCTAGCTTTCTGAAGGTGTATGCAGGCTGCAGTATAGACATGTCACATACATACGTAGGTTGCAGTATAGGCAGGGTGCGTACATACACGAGTTGTAGCATATACAGGTGGCGTACTTGTTGGTATTTGTTGGTACAGGCTTACTTTTTGCGCATGATTTATTACAAGCTATTGGTACAGGTTGGTTACAGGTTGTTGGCACAGATTGGTACATATTTACAGTGGTATATCTCATAGGGGCAGTGTGGAAGTGGTTTTATCATTTGACACTTATATTTCAGGGCAGTTGGATGGGGCAAGTATAGGTGGTTGTAACCACCTTTCGGTTGTAGCCGAAGAACATAGGGGGTTGTAGCCTCCTTCTGGTTGTAGCCATATAATTGGGGATTTGGAGCTTCCCTCGGGTTGTAGCCTGGAAATATAGGGATTCGGAGCCTCCTTCCAGTTGCAGTTGGAGAACAAAGGAAGATGATGCTTCCAATGAATGTAATTCTTAAAGACGTATAAGAAAAATAATTATGTGGTTTTCTCCCACATTGGGTTTCCATGTAAAAATATTGGTGTACTGTGGTTAAAAAGGATTAAAAATCTCTATTATTGATTCCCCCCCCCCTTCTCAGTAATCCAACAACTGCATTGTATTCATTTGAACTCAATAGAAAGTGTGTTCCATAATATAGGCATCGATACATTTTGAAGTTTCATACAAACCGATACATAATAATTATAATAACACGTTGGTACGTACTATTGAGAAAATGCACTATTTTGTAAATGATATAACGCACAGTAATATTTATCGTTTCAAAATTCTATGGTGCTCATGTTTAAAATATAAATCGGGGCACTAAAAATAATTTCCATACCGGTGTGTTATGTTTATTATATGCATCGGGATTATAAATATTATTATGCATCAATTCATTTACTATAATATATGCACCAGTGTATAATAAAAATAATAGTTCTGACATCTCACCTCAAAGATTCAAAATTTCACTACCCTTCGATGAATATGGTAAAAAAGATATTGGTACATACTAATACCACAAACATTGGGGTGCATGTTATATTAAATGCACTAGGTCTTAAGATAACATGATCACATCGGGGATAAATATAACTTAAACACACAGGGGAAGACAAATCCTAAAGAGCATCAGTGCATCACACAAAAACAACACAAAAACGATGCATAGTAATTATAAGAACATTAGTTCTCTACATACGACGAAAAAAGTGGAACCGATACGTAATAGTTATAAATGCACAAGGTTGTTTTCTATTATATTAATTTCTGGGGAATTTTTATGATATTAATATTCTGGTGCATTTTATTATAGTAACTTGTCGGTGTGTGTTTTTAAATACCACACCAATATGTTTTGACAAGAACAACACTGGTCCCGGATGGGGTGCCTCGTAGTGAAGGGTGGCCACGTAGCCTGCCCCAGACCCAAGCCATTAATATGGCAGGTCAACTCCCCTCACCTCACCATTAATGGAAGGAAGCCATAACTTCTCGTCAAGCAGCAGAGAATAATTCCCTCGTGCGAGAAAAATGGCGGTCATGAGGTGTAATGGATGGGGGAAGCATGGTGCATCGGTCATTTCAGGCCTCAGTGTTATCATCCTACTTAGCAAAGGATGGTGCAATTTTACCTTGGGATTCCACCAGCCCAGATGCTCTGAGCACTGATGCAGCTATGATTTAGATACCTTCACTCTTACCTTTCTCATCTGCACCCTCCCTTGCCCCACCATGCCAAGGGAAAGAGGGAGGCCACGAATGGAGTGAGCATTGTCCATAGCCTGTACTCAGCGAAGGGAGAATCCCAAAACATTGTCGATGACGTACGTGGAGGAGGAGATTCCATAGGAACCTATCCAATTCCCTTTGGAATCCCTCCTCTTCATTGTACCAGACAATTGGCAGTCCCCCAGCCAATTCCCTACAAGCACAAGTGCTTCAGACACAATCCATCAAGTACGGGAGGCCAGGGAAGAGATTACATGCATAATTGAGGAGCAATTCCTAGAGGAATTCCTCCACCTTGAACCCAAGGACACCATTCAAATCAAAGACTCAGGCGAGGCAGAGGCAGCGGAGCAACTTGAGACAATGGAGAAGCTCGGGATAGTGGAGGATAGGGAAGTGGCTTAGGAGGACTTATGCAAGGTGGCGACAGTCTTTGGTTTGGAGGTGGAGGGCGGCTCAGTCTTGGTGCCACCACCACTCTCAACACTCCCAGATTTCAGCCAGGAACCACCACCCTTCTTCCATCCAAAGTAGTTAGCGCTCATTTTTGAGCTCAGAAGCCATATGGCTAATCAAATTCACCAAGACACCCTCATGCATTAAAGAATTGATATGTTGTACGACACCTACTCAAACGCACCAACATCCCAAAGGCGGCTGACCTGCGTCAAGCTATTCATGCTCCAGCCTAGGAGAAGCAACCCGAGTGACATGACCTCATGTGCAAATGGGTAATTACTTGCTTTGGCCATCATGAGCATTCTCAGCTCGGCTCCTTGCACTGCTATAGAGCAGTTTTACAGTCATGTCTATGTCTATGTTTTACACTTTTACTATTAATTTTCAGTCTATGTCTACTATCTGTCATGATTTCTTAGCACAGTGTTGTACAGACTCGAATCCGCCACCTGCCCTGGTTTTCGTTTGGCGGCCCGTAGATGGCGGATTTCCATTTTTTACAATGACATCACAGTCTGCCACTTGTTCTGGTTTCCGCTAACTTGACAGAACAATTGGCAGACTGTCGCCATGTGGCTTTTTGTAAAATTTTTATAATAGAAATTTTCTTTTTATTCACACAAAAAAAAAACAACACCGGAAAAAAAAACATCCGCTACAACCTTCGCCCACCCAATTTTTTTAGTTACATGGAAAATCCTCTAAAACTTCTGATAAAACTTCCACAACCAATAGAGGAGGCTGTAGCGAAGGTTTTTTTGAAAATTTTTCCAAATTTTGTAACACCAACACSCWMCGCTACAAGGTGTTCTCCTTGTAGTGCTTCCTTCTACAATCCAGATTGACAATATTCTCAACACAGGTCATCCCAACATATTATTATTATATATATATATATATACATCATTGCACTTATTTTTCTATGGAGTAATGATATGATAACATTAACCTCTCATATAAAATAAAGGATTTTTCGCTTGTAAAGAGAAAAAGTCCTTTACTTCACTAAGGTGCGTGTTGATAATTCAATACATATTCATAATTTTGTTGTGCAGTTAACACGTTCATAATGCATTTTTACAGTTTCAAATTGCTAGCATTTGTGTGGAGTTGTAAAAAATTGAATCAACAAAATGGATTATTTCTTGCAAGACCAAAGCAAGAAAGAATTAACGTTTGTTACCACTGAGGTCAACATAGTCATTACTATGAATTTCGTTTAATCTCCTACTATCTAACTAAATAAAGATATGATAGTATGAAAACCCTACTATTATTATTTGTTCAAACAATGTTAATATCTTTTTAAAGAAAAACTACCTCCAAAGAATATAAAATAAAAACAAATATTTCAAAGCAGTGCTAAGGTTGAAGAGATCAGGCGAGTTTTCTCACGACTTTAGAATATGGAGTAGCAACTCATGACACTTGAGCTCGCCTCTTTTGATTCGTTTCAGTTTCCCTCGCAAAAGTTGACATATGGAGAATTTCGTTATTTGACAAGAGAGTTGTCCATTGCCCATTTATTTGACATATATTTTACATACATCAGGGACTAAGCCTCTACTGATTTCATTCATTTATATATATATATATATATATATTTATATATATTTATATATATTTGTGTGCACTCTAAATATAAATCAACCAAAATATTCAAATGTTAAAACTACTTAAATGTTTAACTTTATATAATCAAATGATACATATCATTGAGAAATTTTAATAATTTTCATATATATAATTTTTTTAAAACATATATTGTTGTGCATTATAAATTAGTGAGAATGTTCAGATTTAAAAAAACTACTTCAAATCAAATGATAACATTTCAAATCAAGTGATAACATGTGAAGAATTCCAAAAATTTCTATATATAAACAAAACTAACACAAATATATAATAAATTAAGTGTGATGGAAATAAAAAAACAAAAAATATATAATAAATTAAGTGTGATGGAAATAAAAAAACAAAAAAATTAAATGTTTAGAGATAAGGAAATATTTATATAAATTAGAAAAAAAATACCATGCAAAAATGCTACAGTACCTTCAAGAAATATAATCCATTTAAACAATGTCATATAACGATTTTTTTTTCTTCTTTTTTTTTATAATAATCAATTTGTCCCTTCAACCTCTTTACCATTATTTTCTCAGCAATGTAAGAAAAAACCATGCCCAGGTGACAAAATCAGCCAAAAAAATCTAAGAAATAAAAAAAAAAATAGGTAACGAAATCATAAATTTGATAATGAAATTAGTGGAAGGGAATTCTAATTCTTAAACCCTAACAATTATATAAATCGGCATGTAAAAAAGAAAAAAAAATAAAACAAAAATAAGAACGTTATTATTTTGCAGGTTTTAAAATTAAATTGTAATTTGACTATTAAAGTTTACAAAGGTATACATACCCTACTTTCTTTCGATTTAAATTTGTGACCTCTTAAAAGAAATCTTGATTTGAACTTGTGACTTTTTAAGAGAAAACATATGTTCTTAACTATTAAACCTACTTAGATTGTATCCCAAACTATTCTATAGTTATTGAGTTTTTTTTCTTAAATGCCTTCACCAACAAGGACACTGTATACATAGTAAATCCACTTCACATGCATTTATTTGTAAGTAGAATTGCTTTATTTCAATTTAAAATATTATTAAAAAATCATTTTCATGGTAAACAGTGCATATTTTAACTAAATACGCATTTGTAAGAACATTGTTATACTAAACCTGTGCATATATGTATGTTTGACGCACCAGTGTGTATAAATATTGGTGACTCACCGATTCAAATTATCTTGATATATGTAGTGGGATATTTTTTTTAAATAATAATTTTATATTTTTTTGGTGGGATTTTGAAAATTTCAAGGGATAAATAAGGGGAAATCTAAGACTTGTTGATAGGAATGTCCAAAAAGTGTAGAAGAAGATGTTAAAAGAAAGAACATAATTTCATTGCCAGAGAAGCCATCACAACTACAATGTGCATCAAAGATATGTAAGTCATTTATTTATTCTATTATGTACATTGAATTTAAGTATTAGGTGAAATATTAATTATTTGACTATGTAGATTTTCATAGTTATTCATAATGTTAGGAAATTTTCTAGATTCAAATTGTGTGTGAAGTTTTGATTCGAGTGGACACTTCACCCATCATTAGGGACATGAGAAAATTAATGAGTTGG
>ML819479.1:0-23779 GCA_009831015.1 Picea engelmannii
AGTTGAATTAGTTGGTTTCCTGTGTTGGGGTCTTTAAATCTATGCATGGCAAATCACGTCGATAACAAATCCTCCTTATATTTCATACTTTTCCATTTTATACATTTTTATGGATGATAGAATAGGACCTATACTCTATTTTACTCTATTTTATAGGTAATTCAATCTTGGATTCTTTTTATATATGAACTTTTGAATTAGCTTGGATCATAAAATTATAAACATGGTATACAATGATGAATGGTAACCCATATCTATTAAAATTTGTGAATTAAAAGATTAAAAAATATCTTGATCTCTCGAAACTATTTTAAGTATCCTACCAAATGTGAGATATGATATCCCTAGTAATATACCAAATGTGAGATATGTTATCCTTATCTAAGAAAGCTCAACATTGATGTTTGATTTAGAATTCGTTGTGTACAGGGAAATGAAGAGGGCATTTCCTATGTGTCCTAATCGGTTAGAAAACGCCAATAGAGAAACATAATAGCATGGTTGTCCAAGTAGTAAAGTGTTCCTTTCTATTGGACAATGATTGACATGCTATAGGTAGTTACCAGCCTAAATAGTCATTTAGAAGTAAGTATTTGTTTAAACTTTTATAGTAGGTCTAAATAGTCATTTAGAAGTATTTGTTTAAACTTTTGTAGTATACATTGAGTCTACCATTCATCTATTTTATGTAGTATATAAATATTTTTCAATGATAAAATGATAATACAATTTTGGAAAATATTAACAATGTGCTTTTGGTTATTGACTTTGTTTAAATGAATTCAAACCATATGATAAGATAATGTAGTGAATTTTTGTAAGATAATTAAATTAGTATAGTTATTTTAAATTAAAAAATCTTTTACATAAAGTTGGATTAAAATAAGATTTTAGATAAATTCAGAGGTTAAGCCGTTGGATTAGGGTTTATGGTTTGATGCCAAGAAACGGGGGGCTCAACGTGGTTTGTTTTCATAATTAGAGTCAGAAATCGCGCTGAAGGTTCGGGACTCGGATCAGAATAAAGATTGGCGACGTAGGTTAGCATCAGAATTTGGATTCAAGGTCTCGGATTCGTAGACAGTCGGATTTATTGGCAAGTTAGTAAATATTGTGGCAGGCTGCAACAGTGGGTTCTCGTGATATAGATTAAGCGAAATGCAGTGTCCAGTACAGTGAGCTTTAATAATTCCGTTCCCATAACAATTGACAGTGCTGCCAGTTTTAAGTTGTCATCCGTAGATCTCTGGTACCTTGTAAGGAAAGGTGTGATCTGATTAATGGAAGGCAATTGGCAGGGGAGCGGGGTGTAGTTGGTTTCTTCACTTGTTTGAAGAGTTCGTTGGAGCACATGCAGACCCTGCAACAATGCCTGTCTTTCCAATATTTTCTGTTTTCTCAGACTGGGCTGGGCCATGTGTCCCTGATCCCGAACATCTGATTATCCATGCGCTTTGGGTTGTGTAGAATTGAGAGCTGTGTCCTTATTTGAGAAACACTGAACGCCCTAATGTTACGAGATCATGCTTGAGCTCGGTTCTGCATGCCAGAGCTGTTCCTCTGTGCTTATCAACCTGCAGCAGCAGCGGAGGCATCCTCTTGTTTTTATATGCATGTGCACATACACATGGGATAATAAGTGCTTTTCAAAGAACGGAGCTATATCATGTCAGGATGAACAATGCATTTGGATCCATCTTTATTCCTGTTAAAAATAAGTATGATAAAAAGACTGTTTGTGCTAAAATACAGACTCCTTACTAAAAATACTTATTAACAAGGATAGGGAACTTATCATTAAGAAAAAGGTATTATATCAGATTATAATTTAATGTGTATTAAAAATATGGTATACGGACATTATAATAATGTCATGTGTATTTAAAATATGGTATATGGACATTATAATTTAAATGGCAATTCAGTTAAGGTAAGGATGCTATAACGGTTGGTGAAAAATTAAAATGGAAGTTTTATTGGAAGAATTATTAAATAGTGAGTTATTAGTTAATCTAAATTTTGTATAAAAGAATGTGGTAAGATTCTTGTGAGAACATGTGGTTTTTCTTAAAAGGTTATAAGTTCAAATTTAAAAGGGATAAGATATGTATATCTAAATAGATTTTACTAATTAAATCTGGGAATCCCTTGTCCCAAAAACAAAAGAATCTCATACAACAATTCAATTTGGTGTCTGACTTAACACTGACCTAAAAAATAAATTATTATTATTATTACTATTATTATAAAATAATATCTTTAAGAGAAAATTTATATATAAAAACCATATAATTACCAATTCAAAATAAGTTATAATTTTTTAAAATTGATATGAAATCTATTAATATAGAAAAATATTATTTATAAGAGAAAATTTATATATATGAAATATATAATCTATCAATTTAAAATAAGTTATAATTATCTAACATTAAAATAAGAAAAAAATAAAATAATGTATATAATTATTTTTCAAAAAAAAATTGAGAATAAGATACATATATGATACTACATAAATATTTATGTAAAATAAATTTTTGAGTTTACATTTTTTATTATTTTATATACTTTCATACATCTTTCAACACCCCATATTTCAATCATTGTATGAGTATTTTAATTACACCAATATACTAACATTTTTGTATTGTTTTATATACTTTCATACATCTTTAAACATTTTTCATACAACACCCCATGTTTCAATCATTGTAAGAGTATTTTAATTACACCATAAAAACAGGGTTAGAGATCAAATATGTTAGAATGGAAGAGATCTCTAAATCCATATGCATAGGAAAGTTAATAAAATTAGAATTACATATCATAAACTTCAAAAACATTAAATTAATAATTATTATAAGTTAAAAAAAATATTAACTAATGTTTTTAGAAGTTGAAAATTAATTACTAATTTATATTAGTAGTATGTGGTTATTTTAATAAAATTAGAATTAAATAATAAAATTAGAATTAAATATTATAAATTTCAAAAAAATAAATTAATAATTATTATAATTTTTAAAAATATTAATTAATTTTTTTAAAAGTTGATAATTGATTATGAATTGATATTAGTAGCATGTACTTATTTTTTTTTCAGGGAAAGATTTTTCTCTAAGAGTCTAATACATATACGAGAAGTAACAAAATCAAATCTCATAATCCCATTACATTATTTATAACAACTAAAAACTGGAAACTGGAAAACAAACAGCATACAAAAACAAAGAAATGCCCTTATACAACAAATGTTCATCTTCCCTTATCTGCAACTACTTTGCAGATATAGCAATGAATCTTGATCTGTCTTCTCAGGCCTTCAACTCCATTTGTCCATTGCTAATATGTTACTAGTCCTTCAGGTTTGACCAATTCCTGCTTTGAGAGAATATCTGCAACAGTGTTAAAATCTCTATAAATGTGTTGGAAATTAGTAGAAAGGAAGTTCTCGGTAAGTAATTTAATTATTTTCTTCCATCCTTCTACGGAGCTAACCATAAGTCCCCCTTTGTCTCTGAGGAAATCAATAACAACTTTTGAATCACCCATAATATGGATACATGGGATCTCCAAATGTTTTGCTAGCATTAATGTGACCCAAGCTCCCAAAAGATTTGCCCTCGTATTTGTTCCTTTACCACAATAATAAGTGTAAATGTGTTGAATTGTACAGAATAGATCTAGCTAAACAATGATACACACATTTGCAGAGAGAATTGGAAAAATAAGAAGAAGGAGAGAAAGACTGGAAATAATTCTCATTAACCGTTGTGAATAATGAATAATTTACACATGATATACTCTGTATAACTCAATGAGTTCTAATTGAGGTTAACCAAGTCGCCATAGTGGTGGTCTAGAGTGATCTGGACACACACCAACAATTACGGGAATGAAATGCCACCTAGTTGAGTTAACTAGTCAACTAGTCTTCAGTTAACTGACTGAACATAAAGTACTGAGGAGATAACTCAAGGAATCAAGGCTAATGCACCACTTTGGTGATGATACCAAGGAAAGGTCAAATTAGCATGGTGATGATCCTAATGCAACATCTAAACTCAACTCAACTAGTCAAACTGAAGTGTGAACTGAAAGAGAATATTCTCCAGTTGGAATATTCTCTCCTAAAATATAGGAGACTGGATAATGACTAATTATGACTAATAAACAAATAAAAACCTTAGGAAAAAGAAATCCTAGGTGTGTGTGAAGTAACTCCAACACCCCCCCTGAACATCACTATGGTGAAAATAAAGATTGGGTCCCAACAATGAGGCCATGTTAGGTACCCAAGTACAAAAGATACACTGAAAATAAAGTGAGGAAAGAGGGAAAACCTCATGGGAAAAACCCCCCTCAAGGTACAATGTATGTAAAAAAAACGAAGAACTACAGTTGCTAGGCAACTGTGTCCTTCACTCCAAGACAACCTCGTAAATAATGGAATTTTTGCTTAGTGAAGGTCTTGGTGAAAATGTCTTACGTTTGTTCTGCTGAAGGACATAACTGTAAGTCGATGATCCCTCATGTACTAAGTCCCAGATGTAGTGCATGTGTATCTCGATGTGCTTCGTCCGCTGCCTCTGAACTGGATCTCTGAAGAACTTCATAGTGCTTTGGTTGTCACACCAGATGATGATTGGCCGATGAAACTGAATGCCCAACTCAATGAGAAAATGTTGTAGCCACATAGCCTGAATGGTTATGTTAACTACCCCTCTGAACTCTACCTCGACTGAAGATAGAGAAATGGCATCTTGCTTCTTGCTTGACCAATAGATAGGCTCGGAACCAAGACTGAGTGAGTAACCAGATGTGGACTTGCGATCAATGCTATTGCTAGCCCAGTCGGAATCAGTAAAACCAATGAGATCTAATGTAGATTATGCTTCATAATGAATCCCAAAGGTGATGGTGCCTTGTACGTATCGAAGGATACACTTTGCAACTTTCCAATGTAGCTCATGCGGCTCCTGCATGAACCTGGAAATTGCGCCAACTGCATATGAGAGGTCTGGTCTAGAGTGTGTGAGATACAACAAGCTCCTCACTAGCTGTTTGTATAGTGTGTTGTCAACCAGTGGAGTCTCCCCTCCATCCTTAAGTTTGAATCCTGATAGGAAAGGAGTCGGAGTAGACTTGCAGTCTGTCATGTGAAATCTCTCCAGCAGATCTCGTGCATACTTGGCTTGAGATAGTTTGATGTCTGATGCATCCTGACTGATCTCAAGTCCAAGGAATAAGTGTAGTGGACCCATATCCATCATCAAAAACCTGTCATGAAGAATTCTCTTGACTGCAACAATCGCT
Organism: Picea engelmannii; assembly: GCA_009831015.1. Classification (NCBI taxonomy): domain Eukaryota; kingdom Viridiplantae; phylum Streptophyta; class Pinopsida; order Pinales; family Pinaceae; genus Picea; species Picea engelmannii. Next base: position 5,317 of record ML819479.1, read on the forward strand.
AAAGTCGAGCAACTGGTGATCAACAAATTATCGACATACAAAACTAAAAGTAGAAGTGAATCAACCATCCTAAGCATGTGTACATTTGGGTCTGATTCACAATGTACAAAGTTCTGTAACAACAGGTAGGAGTCCATCTTGGCATACCATGCCCTCGATGCCTGCTTGAGGCCATAAAGTGACTTCTTTAGTCAACAGATCAAAGATGAGTCATGCATAAATCCCTGGGGCTTCTCCATGTAGATCTCCTCAGAGAGATCATCGTGAAGAAATGCATTCTTCACGTCCATCTGATGGACTTCCCATCCCTTGTCTACCGTAATGGCAAGTGCCAATCGTATGGAATCCATCTTTGCTACTGGAGTGAAGGTCTCATCATAGTCAATACTATGAACCTGCTGAAAGCCTTTGGCAACAAGCCTAGCTTTGTATCTGCTGATTTGTCCATCCTCTGCGCTCTTGGTCCTGTAAACCCATCTACATCTGAAAAGTTTCCTCCCAGAAGGAAGGAGAACCAGATCCCAACTCTAGTTCTCAAGGAGGGAGTTGTACTCCTCTTGCATGTCAAATTCCCAAAAGGGATTTCCAACAGCCTTGTCATAAGACTATGGATCTGAAGACTGAACCAAGAAAGATGCCTGGAAGGCAATGATTCAGTGGCAGTGAGTACAATAGGAGGCTCCTCAAAATCAGATTGAGTCCTCCTAATATCGGTTGGATCACCAACAAGATCCCCTGCATCCTGAAGAGTAGTTTGTGCCCACTTGGGCCTATGCTCTGGCTCTACAACTACATTGAGATGCTTTGAATCTGCATCTAACTGTACTAAATCTAAATATGAATTTGAATCCTCTCAGTCCTCTTAATCAAATCTCTCATCTGAAGAAGAGTCGGCATGTGCATGTTCATCATCTCGGATAGGTGTAAGAGTAAAGGTGTTTGCATGCAGTTGCTGAGGTACATGCGAGACACTTTCCTCGAATTGGACACTACGCTCAATGATGAGGTAGTATGAGGAAAGATCAATAAGTCGGTATCCCTTCACACCGTCAAGGTATCCAACAAAAATGCACTCAATGCTCTGTGGATCAAGTGCCTTCCTCTTTTCAGAGGGAATACATGACCATGCACGAGAACCAAAAATGCGAAAGTGGGTCACTTCTAGTTTGAGGCCACTCCAAGCCTCGTAGGGGGTCTTATCCTTGACAAATATATGGGAAAATTTGTTTTGGATGTATGTTGCACATTTAAGTGCTTCGGCCCATAGTCTCTATGGTAGTGACTTTGCATGCAACATGAAATATGCCATCTCCTTTAGAGATAAGATTTTCTGCTCAACAACTCCGTTTTGTTGCAGAGTGTAGGGAGTTGTATGCTGCAACTGAATCCTTGCCTCATGGAAAAGATTGTGGGTCTCATGATTCACATACTCTCCCCCGTTATCAGTTCAGAGGACTTTGATCTTCTTTCCGGACTGTGTCTCAACCAAATCTTTGAAATCTTTGCGGTGTTGAAAGACCTTGGATTTTTGCCTGAGAAAGTAGATCCATGTAAAACATGAGAAATCATCAACAAAAATGAGAACAAAACTCGATTCGTTGATTGATGGATGCGGAAAAGGACCCATGAGGTCATTGTGGATCAGATCTAAAGGTGTGGAATCTCGTTGAGACTTTCCCTTGTCGAATTTCTCTTGAGGGTGTTTTCCGAGAACACATCCCTCACATACTCTCTTGGAGAAATGGATGTCTGGTAAACCATCAACTAATCTGTGCTTTATAAGCTGTTGCATGTATCTGAAATTCAAATGTCCAAACCTTTCGTGCCATATCCTACTACTTTCATCAACATGAGTAAGCAGTAAAGCAGAATCAGGTTCAATGAATTTAGAAAATGTATACAATCTAGATTGATGATTTACCTCATCGGTAGCAACCCTGGAGTTGGTTTGCATGTTGTAGATGTCCATGGAATTTGGTTTGAAGATGAATTTCTTTCCGGTGCCGAAATTCTTCATTTGATACACAGAGAGAAGGTTGACAGAAATCTTGGGAACATGCAACACATTCTCGAAGCTTCCATTGGTGAGTTCAATCCTTCCTTTGTCGGTGACTTCAACAGAAGAGTTGTCCCCCATCAGAATAGGAGGACCTTTGCATGCATCCAATGAATAATAGACTGCTTTTAAGGAAGCCATGTGATGTGATTCTCTTGAATCTACGATCCAAGCATCGGGAGAGGAGTTGATGGCAATCAACGCATGGCTCGAATTGTCTTTCTTGGAATTCAAATATTTTGTCTTCTTCTTCTTTCCACCCTCAAGGATGCGATCTCCAAGGTTGTTTTGCTGAAGTATCTGAGACATCATATCTATTTTTTTTTGCATGCATGCATATTTCGAATGGAATACTTTGTGACAATATGTGCATTTCTCTCCTTTTCTTCCCTTTTCTCTTTTGGATCCGGAGGCATCAGTGAAGGGTTTTGTGTACCCTTCCTTCTTCGTATGTGCATGAGATTTACGCTTATCTTTATATTTAGATTTCTGATATTTGTAGCTGCCATCATGCACAATGAGTGCATGCGCCCTTGGGCCTTTGATTGCACCCATGTTGATGATCTTGGTTTTCTCTTGTGTCAAGGATTCGATAAAGTCCTCAAGAGAAGGCATCTTCCAGGTGGCTCTAGAGGCGAATTTGACAGTATGGAATGTAGATACGAATACTGAGAATTTAGGACCAAGATTGGAGAGAATGGTGAGAACCATTTTTTTCTCCTCCTTCAATTTATCAACCTCGCAAGCTTTGAGTTGCGACAGTAAATCCTTGAATTTTGTAAAGAAATCTTGGATATTATCGAAGCTTTTTGGATCCAATGTGAGCATTTCCACCTCCATCATGTGTCCCCTCATCTCATCTTGTTTTCCAAAGAGCCCTTCCAAGACGGTCTAGGATTCATTCGGATTCTTATAGTAAGATATATGAAAAAGGCGATCAGGAGAAATAAGACTGCAAATTGTTCTGAGTGCCTCATCCATGTGATTTAAGTAGTTGGATTTTTCTATGGCTGATGTCAATTCTGTATCTGTATTCATGGTTAACCTATACAACCCTTTGGATCAAATATGTATGGCTATTTTCTCCTTCCATGCAAAATAGTTGTAAGGTGTAAGAATGAATTCTTTTTGGAATTCCATCTTTCCTTTGTCTTCAATCTTTTGTACCTGCAAAAAACTTTGGTGTAGCTTTTGCTTAGCAGTCCGTCGGCTCTGATACCATGTAAATGTGTTGAACTACACAGAATAGATCTAGCTAAACAATGATACACACATTTGCAGAGAGAATTGGAAAAATAAGAAGAAGGAGAGAAAGAATGGAAAGAATTCTCATTAACCATTGTGAATAATGAATAATTTACACATGATATACTCTGTATAACTCAATGAGTTCGACTTAAGGTGAACCAAGTCACCATAGTGGTGGTCTAGAGTGATCTTGACACACACCAGTAGTTACGAGAGTGAACTTCCACCTATTCTAGTCTCTCAGGCAATTATGGGAGTGAACTGCCACCTAGTTGAGTTAACTAGTCAACTAGTCTTCAGTTAACTGACTGAACAGAAAGTAGTGAGGAGTTTACTCAAGGAATCAAGGCTAATGCGTCAGTTTGGTGATGATACCAAGGAAATTTCGAATTAGCATGGTGATGATCCCAATGTTGCATGGTGATGATCCCAATGCAACATCTAAACTCAACTCAACTAGTCAAACTGAAGTGTGAACTGAAAGAGAATATTCTCCAGGCAGAATATTCTCTCCTAAAATATAGGAGACTGGATAATGACTAATTATGACTAATAAACAAATAAAAACCTTAGGAAAAATAAATCCTAGGTGTGTGTGAAGTAACTCCAACAATAAGTCCATCTATAAACAGTAGACTCATAGATTTTTATGACTCCTCCTACCCCACTCCTAAAGGAGTCTTTTGATGTTGCACCATCAAACCAAGCAAGTGCTGAATTCTGAAGATAATTTATCAAAATTGTTCTGGGGAGTCGTGTCTTTAGATGACTACTGGAATTATTTTGAAGATCCAAAGTCTTATAAATTACTGAATGCAATGAAGGGGGGATATCTTCAAAGATATCCTTAATATGTTCAAGCCAGGTAAACCATATAACATGTGTTGCAATCGAAGTGGGAATAATCTTTTCCATATACCAGTACTTCAAGTAATCTGAAAGATTAGTACCAAACCAATCTCTATCAAGATTTAGAGTCTTTTTTAAGATTTTCCAAACTGTAATGGAAAAATGGAAAATCTTGAATAAGTGGTAGGTCGTTTCCAAATCCATCTTGCAAAGTGGACAACGTCGCAAACCCTCCCATCCTTTCTTCTGCAGCATATTCCAAGTGAGAATTTTCTCTTCAATTGCCAGCCAAATGAACAACTTGACTTTTAACTGTATCTTCCAATTCCAAATAGACAATATCCAGCTCTCCTCTTTAGTATGACATTTTGAAGAAATGACACTTAAATAAAAGTTGTTTGTAGATGGAATTCCTGAATTGTCTCCACCTATCCACATTAAATGATCAATGCCATCCTGTAAAATCACTCTCGAGTCGATAAATTAGTTAGTTGTTTGAAATTATTGTTATTATTTTATCATTTAATGTGGATAGGTGGAGACAATTCAGGAATTCCATCTACATTAGTACATATATGTGATGTATAGCTAAAGGCTTAGTGCTAGTAACTGGATCTTTGTGATCAGATGTATATTGCGAGTGCTCTGTGCATGATTGTAAGGAGATTGAAAAGATCATTGAAAGTTGTTGTAGTTTTGGGATTAAGTGCAAGGAATAAGGATCTAGCGAGCTGATCAAATCTTATGTCCTGTGCGAATTAAGGGTCATTGAAGCTCTGCGCTATAACTGCTTGACCAAGATAATATAAAGAAGAAGACTTTGTGGACATAGCGCCAGGGTGGGGGTGAACCATGGTAACTTTGTGTATTGTACTCTGTGATTTGACCTAATGTGTTTATCTCCTTCTTAGCTAAGTGCTTGATGTGATTAAGTAGATTTAGTTATGCTTTGTGCTTCTGAGATAGGAATGAATATTATATCTGATATATAAGATGCTTAGTGCCTGATCTGGTGAACCCAATCTATCTTGATGTATCTAAGTGTTGAATTATATTGAATCTAAGTATATACTACAATGCTCTGTGCTATCTGTGAAGTGTTGTAAGGGTTGAATATTGATAGATGAAACATGCTAGATAATTGCTAAATGTTATAATCATAGATCTGTGTCCCAGCTAAGGTTGTAGAGATCTGAGTCTTGAAACCACCCCTGCCTCTACCTTGGGTGAGACTTCATCTGCTTCACATGTGTTGCCGAAAGGGCCAGTAGTTAGGGTTTTGTTGGTGCGCTCTTGAGCGTTGAACCCTGGGTCTTCTCCTATGCCAACAAATGGTTCCGTTGCCGTGACTTGAAACTGTGATTGCTGGGAACTAAAGAAGAAAAATATTTTTGCGAAATAAGCTCTATGTGTAGATCTGTTGCCCTAGTGTGCAGTATTCTACTTGACCTGCGAAGCTTTGTGCCGAGAAAGAAAGGTTAGATATGAAGGAAAGAGATCAAATCTAAAAGAAAAGAGGTTGACACTGAAGAAAAAAAGTGAGATCTGAACACTTTGTGCCCCAAGAAAGAAATTTCTATAGAAAAGAGGTAATATTTGTAAGCTCTAACCTCTAGTAAAGGTAAGAATAGTTCAAGTTTTAGATCTGAAAGTTTTGTGTCCCGTGGAAGCAAATAAGTGAAAATTTTTAATTCTAACATATGAATTTAGGTATGCTTGATTGTCTCAGCTTAAAAACTAGAGCATTGTTAGATAAAAGAAAGTTTGATATGAATAGAAATAGTGAAAAATATGTTATACCTATGCATAGAAATATTTTTTGGACTAACCAATGGATGTAGGACCCTAGAAAGAAACTTTTGCAGGATAGCCCTTATGATCCTAGCATGCAGTACAAAAAGAGTTGGGGATCATTGAAGAGAAAGATAATATTAACTCTTTGCTACAATTGCAGAAGACCATGACATCTTGCTAAGGAATGCCTTGGGAGAAACCCTAGTTGCCTCTGTTGTAGAGCTATGAACCATGAAGTATTGGATTTCTCTCGAATGATTGCTAGACTTGAAAAGTTGAATATGGAACAAGCAAATCCTGAAGGAGATCAAGAGGCTAAAATTATAGAAGAACCCCAGAAAGAATCATAGATCATGTTACTGAAAATAAAAGAAACCCTAGATGACCATAAGGATGTCAGTTTGTCAGAGATCTTCAAAGAAAAGGAGAAAATCGAAGTAAGAATATAAGACTTCGATATTGACTGTGCTCTGGATGAGGGAACACCAATAAAAATTATGATAGAAAGCACTTGGGAAACCCTAGGAAGGCCTACTCTGGCCCCTTCACTAGGAACCATCAGATTGTTTAAAGGAAGAATGGTAACCCTATGTGGCATAATTACCCAGATAGCTATGAGTACCCATGGAACTTCGACAGAGGAAGAATTCAAAGTTATTAAATTTATTGAGGACCATGCCCCATTTCCATCTTTGTTAGGTAGGATCTGGATTGAAAAAGACCAGATTCGAAGAATAGAAGAAAAGGATGCTCTAGAACAGAAGAAGCAAGACCTCATGGAATTTATGTCTAGAAGGATCTCCTACTTAATGAAAGAACAAGAGGACAGACCTAAGCCATTTAACACTAGGGACTTGGGTATCAAAGTGATAAGAGCATTAGAGGAACCACAGAGGACCGAAATACCTAATCCATATGATGAAGGGGTATTACCTTTGGATTGAAGAAAGAACCTAAGTAGCGCGAAGTGACTATGTCAAGAGAAGATAAGAATCAGAATGGGAAAAGGATAGGAAGCTAAGTTAGAAGAGGGCCAAAATTGGAAAGTTACAAAAGACTCCAGAGGAATCTTCGCAGAAGGAAAAATCACAGGAATCGAGCTTCGTCAAGTTATTAGAATAGCGACCTATGGAACTTCGCCATGGCACACAAATATAGCTATTGAAATCCAATATAACCATTCGAATTCCGCTCCAAATGGGTCGAAACACCTTTATGGCTCACCACTAGACCGTTAGACTGCGTCATATGGACAAAACATCAGTTAATGTAGCCTCTTATCCGTTGCAAGCTGACCGTTGCTAAGTTTCCCTACTTAGTTTGTCACACCATGCATCGAAAATAATTTTCCCAAATGAGAATTTGAGCCTTAAACTTGAGATTACTTCACCCTACGATCATTTCCTTATTCCCATACTTTTCATCATAGTCTCTGAATTCACTTTCACACCTAAGCTAGTGGACCCAAGCTTGTATGTTGGACGAGCTCAGTGCTGTTGAGAAAGTAGTTGAAGAAGTTTTGATTGACTTAATGGCTGAGAGAGTCATGTTAGAAAGAAGGATGTCTGTAGGTGTGCAAGCATAATCAGTAGGAGGATTCCAAGCTTCTCCCTCCACTACTCGCAGAGTAGGACCTTCCAGAACCATGACTGAGACAAGAACAAAGAACATAGACAATATTGCAAACGCCAGGATGATCCCATGCATTCTGTCGGTTTACATACCACCTTTGAGCGGTAAGATTAATTGTGACAATGTACCGAGATACTTTGAGTACACCTTGATCACCTTGTATCTTTCAAAAGGGGTGCGCATAGTACGTGTTGACCAGGATAAGCTCGCAGCACTGAAATTTAATGATTTTAACCTTGGATATCGCAAAACCTACAACATGTTAGCTCCACACAAGTACTTAACCAAGAACAAAGGAAAAACTCCTAAGATTGTCCCACAGTCCGAGACCCAGAACCTTATGTAGTCCACACTGCTCAATGTAATGAAGATTCCTCACTTCGACAGACACCGGGAAGTTAACGCATGTGTCAAGTTGTTGTTGTCTTACTACCACGACGGATACTTATGGTTGGACCATTGCATCACTGTGGATCTGACTTTGATCAATTGGATCACAGGGCTTAGCATGCAAGGCCCTGACCCACAAGACTTTTACCCATGAAAGACCTCAGAATGAGCACTAGCATAGAAGATAAAAGAAACATATGGAAATGTAGAGAAGGGTACGCGATGATACAATGTAGCCTCTATCCAGAGTGGTGTAGTGCGCCTTGCCTACCAGCTGACTGCAGGAAAGTTAGTTCATAAGAACAGACCAACACAGGTGATTGGCTTCATAGTTGACCTCGCGGGGAAGTGCACCGAGGGACTACAGATGAATTGGGCACAATATCTTGTAAACCATTTAGAGATGGATTTCAGAGGAGCACAATACCAAGGGTATGAGTTCCACTTTAGTTGGTTTCTCATACTCATAGATTTCATCACTTGGGAATTGCCAAAGGGAGACACTTTTCTAGAGATTTAACCTTTCGAACCACTAGCCGTGAAGTTCTGTATGCTATGGTACTCGAGCGACATGAACAAGCAGTGGTAGTCCAATGTTGTCTTCCACACCTATTTCAACCAACTGAAGAATGCAATTCAGTCTACACCGCTAATCACCCCAAACATACTTCATAGGTTTAGACCTTTGATGAAATTCAGTGCGGACCGCCACTTTACCTATATTATAGTGCGCGGTGATGAGCATAAACAACAGCTCCAATCCTACTACAAGCTAACAGAAGATGACTTGGAGGAGATTACCAAGGAATGGTTGACATACCTCCTTGTTGCAGTGGACCCCGCAAACATGTCCGACGAGGAAAGCCCTGAAGCTATGCCAGATACACCTGGGCCAAGCAAAACTAAGAAGGATGACAAAGTTGAAGATATCCCTAGCACATCCACGAAGACTACTTCGATCTCACCTACATAGGGAGGTGATAGTGATGAGCTAGGTGGCACAAAAGTTGAGAAAAATAGAGGCGAGGTTACTCCACATAGAGAGGAGGAGGATCCCTCCATGAAAAGAAAGATTACACCACCAAAACCTTCCTCCTGAAATAAATCTAAGGCCACCCGTACCTCACTTAAAACTACCCTTACCCCAGATGACTTCGACTTCTTAATTGCTACGTTGAATGATATTTCACTAGAGCTCGCAGAAAAGAAAGAAGAAAAGCAGGAGGAGATATTCAACCGAATCAATGGAGAACTCCAAGAAGTGTAGCAACAACTCCAGTCTAGCTGAGTAGTTTCTACAATTCCCTTGATAAGCGGAACATCAGGAACAGGCAATGGGCCCACTCATCTACACCAAATCGATGATCAAGATGAAGCTCACCTTCGACGAGCTCAAGAAGACACAACACAACCCACCCATGCTTTGATGTAAGCACAGAAAGAACTTCTAGAACAACAGAGTGAGGCAGAATGGGAAAATATTGCCCTGAAAGAGAAGTGGGACGAGGAAAAGGCACAGTTTCTAGTAGAGAAACTTGAAGTACAAGAAAGGGTTCACAAAGCACTTCACTCTGTGACAGTCATAGAAGTGAATATGGAAGACCGTCTCCCACAGAAGGTGACCCAACTGGAAGAAGTAATCCAACAACTAAAACAATGCATCACAGATATGGAGCTCCGCACCATGCTCGAGACCCCCCAAGAAATAAGAGAGCTAAGAGAAGCCACTGCTCGAAGCGCAGTTGGTCGATTAAAAATCTTTTCCCTGGAATGCAAGCAGTTGAGTTCTAGAAGCGCCCAGACTTATGAAACCCTCGCAGAGAATCCAGAATTGCAGACATTAGAGGTACAAATCCAAGAAGCAAAGAAGCATGCAAACACACTAAAAGCGCAGATAAAGACTTTGACCCTAGTCAAAAGAATGAAGAGGTTCGTAGAACAATGCACAACCCAACAACAGGTACATATGCTGCAAAGTAAAGTGATGTAAGTTTCCCAACAACTTTAGCCAATCCAAGAAAAGGCATGCCAACTGTTCGCTGAACTTGAAAGCTAGGGAGTTGAACTCAAACAGGTTGTCATCACTGTACAACAACAACTAGAAGGACTGCTCAATGACATAGTGATCCATGAATTCATTGAGAAAGAGGTTGCCGCACTACAACAGGTCGAAGCAACTCAAGCCAAGCTCGAGGCATTTGAGGCAGAATTGATCAGAGCAGAGTGACTTGGGACAAGTCACAGGTGAGTGTTGGGGGCATGTTAGCCCTTGACTAGGTTTTGAAGAATACTTGGTCATATTTGACCATTTTTGGGACTGCGACAGCTAGTCAAAGATGGAGCGCAACGCGAAGTGGAAATTAGGGAAGAAAAACCTATTTTTGGGACCCTTTAGGGTTTTGGGTTAATGTAACAGGAAAGGGATGTTGGCCTATGGGTTCACCCACATTTAGGCCCATTTTGTAATCTATAAATAGATACTTAGGCAATGTAAGTAGTAGATGGTAGTACATCTATGTGATGTATAGCTAAAGGTTTAGTGCTAGTAACCGGATCTGTGTGATCAGATGTATATTGCGAGTGCTCTATGCATGATTATAAGGAGATTGAAAAGCTCAGTGCAAGTTGTTGTAGTTTTGGGATAAAGTGAAAGGAAGAAGGATCTAGTGAGCTACACAGATCTTTTGTTTTGTGTGAAGTAAGGGTCATTAAATATCTGTGTTATAACCATTTAACCAAGATAATATAAAGAAGAATACTTTTTGGATGTAGCCCCAGGGTGGGGGTGAACCATGGTAACTTTGTGTATTGTGCTCTATGCTTTGACCTAATGTGTTTATCTCATTCTTGGCTAAGTGATTGATGTGATTAAGTAGATTTAGTTATGCTTTGTGCTTCTGAGATAGGAATGAATATTATATTTGATATATAAGATGCTTAGTGTCTGATCTGGTGAATCCAATCTATCTTGTTGTATCTAAGTGCTGAATTATTTTGAATCTAAGTATATACTACAATGCTCTATGCTATCTGTGAAGTGTTGTAAGGGTTGAATATTGATAGATGAACCATGCTAGATAATTGCTAAGTGCTATAATCACATATCTGTGTCCCATCTAAGGTTACAGATATCTGAGTCCTACAACCACCCCTGCCTCTACCTTGGGTGAGACTTCATCTGCTTCGCAGGTGTTGCCAAAAGGGCTGGTAGTTAGGGTTTTGTTGGTGTGCTCTTGAGTGTTAAACCCTGGGTCTTCCCCTGTGCCAACAACCACCTATGATAGCATTTGACCCACAAGAAGAGAAGGATACCTATAAACAAGAAAGGAAAAAACTCTTATGATAGAAGTGGGTAGTTTCTACATCATCTACACCACCTATGGGGGATATGCGTGTCATTGATGACCAGGCCATGACCAAAGGGCCAATAGAGAAGGTAAGTACCTTAGGAAATTTGTTTAAGAGTTGTATACAACTAGTCAAGGATGAAAATGCATTTCATACATTATGCTCTATGATCGATCATTGCACTCAAGGAAGGGCATTCCCTACTAAAAAGAAAGTAGTGAACCATCTACTGCACAAGAAGAGAACCAATGGAGAGTTTGGGTTCAGTGCATAGATTGGAGAATATGAAATAGACAACGTGATCTTAGACTTGGGGTCTGATGTGAACATTTTACCTAAATAGACATGGGAAATGATGGTGAAACCCAAGTTAGTTTGGTCACCCATTCAATTGACATTAGCAAACCTTTACAAAATAGCACCCATTGGAAAATTAACAAGAATACTTGTGAATATAGATGGAGTGTGCAGTATTGCAAACTTTGAAGTTATCAATATTGTGGATGAAAACCAACCATATAAAGAGTTAATGGGACTAGAATGGGCCTTCTATAGCCAAACATTATCAATTTGAAAAGGCGATAGATGATATTTGAAGTAAGGGAACTCAAATTTACTATGCCACTAGACCCAAAATAAGGAAGGAGGTACATAGAACCAATGAAGGGTGATGAAATTGATAACCTGTACAACATGATTGTGAGGATGGGTGGTTATGTTAATGTTATAAACCTAAATTGCACCACACATGCTTACCTAGCATCATGCCAACTGATATCCCTTCTTTGCCAAAAATCTGCTGAACAACTCTTTGAAAATCCTCTTGTGTCAAGGCCCACACACCCTAACCCATTACTGCACACGTGTACATGCTGGCTGACTCACAACAGCTCGTGTGTACCTAAAAAAGCACGAAAAAAGGAAAGTTGCCAACGGAACAAAAAGCTATGGGTCAGTTAATTGAAACTCCCAACCATGCATGGCCGAGGGTTCATCCAAAACCCTAGCTCCTTCTAGCCTATAGAAGAATGGGTAGGGGTACCATTTGGAGGAGGAAAAAATATAGCGAAGAAACTCTACCCATTTACGTAATCCATTGTCCCAACCCTTTAGCCTTTCCTCATGCCAAAGGAGATTTAACGCAAAGCAGTTGAAGGACAGAAGAAGAGGAGCCCAGGATCAGGTTCAAGGAGCGGTGGTCGGTCTCAGCTTTTGTAAGTTGATTCACTTTCAGTGATAAAAAGAATGCTTTTCCTGTCCCAATGCATGAATTTTCTATGGTTTGATTAATTTATGCTTGATTTCTAACCCTTTAGTATAGAATTAGCATGCATGCATAGTTGATGTTTGTCTTGAGTGCAGGTTATCTTTGGAAGGAGAAGCGCAAGAAAGTAGTCAAGCACAATGGAGGATATACATCGAACCTCGGTAATAAGGTAGGTGGTCCTTTTCCTTTCATTTACTGAGAAAAAGGGATTTAAATATTGGGATGTAGGTAAAAAAGTAGTTTCCATTCGGTCAAATCTGCATGCAAGTCAGACCCTAGTTTGCTAGTCCATAGGGTGTTTTTCCCAACAACAGAATTGGTGACCATACTGGGGAGAATACTCTTTAGGGTTCCTGGATTTATTTAAGTTTTTTGGGTAGTTTAAAGATTAGGTTTTCTGTTTTTTTTTGCCTGTGTTTTTCTGTAAGGTCTGAGCTAGCAGGGAGTCTGGTTTTCCATACCAGTTTTCCCTGACTTCTACTTGACTGTAGTTTTCAAGACACACAGAGGTACACACGGCCTGCAGAAGGCCTACACGTGTGTACCCATTCCCTATCCTCTGACACCCCACGTGTGAACGCTAGTTGTAGAGATAACACTAGTGTGTAGGATTTTAGAGAACCTTAGAGGCATTCCTCCTCTTCCCTATCAGAATTACACATTATCAGGGGGTTTTCTGGAATCCTGTTTGAGTCTTGATGGTTCACAGTTCTATCTCAGATTGCCTTTTTTCGCCTTATTATTCCTTGCATTATTTACCTTTTCTGTTAGAAAGAGCATCCAAGCCTTCAAGGGACCTTGGTTATCAATACCATAGGCCTCTTCTTGGTCTGGACTGCCTGTTTTCATTTTTTTCCTTAGAATTTAGATATACACGCGGCATGTACAAGGTCAACCCACGTGTACATGATTTCTATCTCTGTTCAGCATGCGTTTGCACGCGTGTTGTTTTAGTGACAATCGCGTTCTTGGACAGGCTACTTTTTATTCAAGGTGGGGTAGTCATCTCCTCCTTTGATAAGAAGTATTCCTCTCAGGTGTTTGAGTCTAGGTTTGAACAATCAGTAGGTTAGGTCATCTTACCCTTAGCCTTCTTTTTCTCAGTTAATAGTTGACAAAAAATAATTTTTTTTTTATGGTTTTTAGACTAGCGTGAGAGTCTTTGTTTTTTTTTATTGCCATTGTGTGATTCTTTACTCTGATTCTTTGCGATTTGCGCTTTAAGCTAGAATTTGTTTTTCTTGGTTTTTTGCTTGTCGGTATTTTGCCTTTTCTGCTTTACTAGCACTTAAATAAATAAAAAATCTCTTTTCATTTTCTTCTTTGGTTGAGGAGTGTGTTTCTGCATCATTAGCTAGGGAAAAGTCTTTTATTTTGTAATTTTTTGTAGTGCACTTAGATGATAAGTAGCTCATAGTCGAGCGAAATTCCTGTGAATTTTGCTGTCCAAAATCTTAAAAGAATTAAAAAAAGAAATCTTTCATTGTGAAAAGTTGTTGAAATTTTGCATTTAGTAAAAGTTTTTTGTTTCCAGCTTTTTCATTCATTTTTGCTTTCGTCTTTACACATCATCAGTTTCACCCTCATACCCCTTGACGTAAGATAAAGCCATAAAAGCAACACTAATTTTAAAATCTACTAGACTTTTATGTTTGTAGGGTTCACAAACTAGTTTAGGACTAGGGCCTTGGATTAGGTTGGAGAGGAAACTCTTCAGGGCCATTCAAAACCAAACATTAGAGTCTGAGATAGGGAGTTTCTAAGTCCAGTTTCGTGGAAGTTATCTGGGAACCCCCTCTAACACAGGGGATAAACACGAGGTCACATGCGGAAAGGTAGTGGAGATAACCCCTCCAAAGCTGAACCAATCATAGTGGAGAACACATATAGAGGGCTTGTTTTGGGATTTCGTCGTTTGCATTTTCCACGGGGCTTCATGGGTCTCGAATTTGTTCTAGGTCCTTAGTTGTCTTCCGAACCATTTTCTCTCGATACCCCTGACATATTTCAGGCTTGATACCCTACTCATTGTGGTCTACCCGACTTTCGACTGTACCCGCCTAGTGACTGTTCGTGTGCTGGCAACCTAGTTGCCAATCTTTTTAGGGACATACACAGGTGACTGCGGGGGTATACCGTAGTACCTAGGACATACATCAGGCCACGCTTTGCAGAGTATACCTGGAGGGTGCTTCCATGTTCGAGTTTCACTTGCACTGGTAAGTTTCTCTAGTGTTGGTTGTTGTAACTGTTCTTCCAAATAGTTTAGTGATTGCTTGTCTTATCTCTTAGGGGATTCTTTTTTAGTGTGTGTTAATTTTGAATGTTTAGAATACCTTAGCGTGTCTTGGATATTCTCACACAGTGGAGGATCCTGAGCTCCAATGGTCATGAAGGCTTATTGGCCTGTCGCCGGTTACACTGGAGCAACCCCCGCCACCATTAAGGAAGAAGCTAGACCAACAAGGGTCTTTTGAAGCGACCGGGTTACAAACCTTTGTGCCCGAAAAACTCCCAGAGGAATCAACCATTTTGAACCTTGAAGCAGCCGCTCTTGGCTCAGTTCAAACCCCCACCACTGATATCTTGGCACCGTTTATTGTACCAATCCAATTTCACGAACGCCAGACAGTGCCTCACACAGCTATGGAAACAAATGTTGTTACTTCTTCTGGGAATTCTTCAATTCCCACCACTGTTGCTACCACAGGAGAGTCATCTCCTAATATACCATCATCGGTCAAAGCCACCATGGTCTCAGTCGCAACTACGTCACACAGTATACCGAACCCGTCTATGGAGGCGACCACAACCCCCTTTACACCTAGTGCGACAGGCCCTCCATTCTCATACGGTATGCCTAGTTCGGGTACAAGTCCTGCACTAACCTAATCAACTTTATAGACTTTGGGTCTGGGGGCAGGGAGCTCTAATGCTCCTCTGCAAGGTCAACTTGGGGGTACTCCTGTCCCTTTTAATGCTTTTCCTTATGCAGGAGATCATATTCCTCCTTCGTCCCCTTCGCTTGGTGGTCTGTATCAGCATTCCAACGGGCAACCTACACACACTAGTTTATTTGGAGCAGGGAGTCAAGGAACACCTGTGCACATTATGTCGGTAGGTTCAACACCATTTTCTTAGAACATAATGTTTGGTAACAACACTTTCTCATCCTCCGCCTTTCCGTTTAGGGGCAACCCCATTTTTGGAAAATCTACTCCGACGCAGGGTACTATTCTTGTGCAGGGGGGCACACATAGCAGGACCTTGGAACTCAGGACAAGGATCCATTCCCTCCTCTAGAATGTCGTTCTGGGGCAATTCTTTCCACAGTCAATGGAACCCTAGACAGACTACTATGCCTCTCCCATCAGGACCGACATGGGGTAATCCTTCCCAAATTCCTTTGAACATGATGCATGCCCAACACTCTATGTCCTTTATGGGAAATTAGTCGATGATGTCTCCACAGATGCAAAATCCTTACGCTGGTCAGGGCCAATAGCCAAACTTTTCCTGGCAACCTGGTGTCAGTCAAACTCCAGGACCCTTTTTCCCAGGTTATTAGCAGCAACCCAAACTACCATTCTTGGCGATGTTACACTTGCCATATTTGACAAGGTTGTTAAATGATCCTATTTGTCACGATCCACATTGGCCTCCTATGCCGACGAAGTTGCCTTCGGACATTCCAAAGTTTGAGGCCAAGCCTAATGAAGATCCTAGTGATCATGTGACTACCTTTCATCTTTGGTGTTCATCTAACTCATTGAAAGATGACTTCGTGAAGTTGTGATTGTTTCAACATACTCTTATCGGGAGTGTCGTGAAATGGTACATCGAGCTTGATCGCTCAATATACTCTTCTTTTGGCGAACTAGCGATGGCCTTCCTTAACCATTTCCAGTTACCTGAGAGATACGACGTTGGAACAGAGATTCTCACCAATTTCGAATAGACAACATCAGACCATATCTCTGATCATATCCGAGAATGGAGACGCCGGAAGAGTCTTATCAAAGTACCAGTCCCACCAGCATTCCTGCTTGAGTGGTTCCTTAAGTCTTTGGTCCCACAATTATCCAAAGACGTCGCAACATCCGAAGTTTTCTCCGAAGAAGATGCCATCATGAGGGATCAACAGTTTGAGCCCATCTATTCTCAGTCTGGTTTATTATACAACATCTTTCCAGATGTGCCACGTTCGATACTAGATAAAACTAGATAGAGAGCTGGACCACATGCCGATGGTATTTTTGGTTTCGCACAAACTAAGCCCGCTGAGAAATTGACAAAACAATTGCAAAAGTTATCCATACAACACACAACGTCCAGACAAACTACTGCTTTGGCTTCTCCCCCTACCCAAACATCGGAAGTACACACTGTGCAGTCGACTACCCCAAAGGCCACCCAACATCCTGAAGGGAAGAAAAAACAACGAAAGAAGGGTAAGGGGGATAAAAACCCCACTGATAATGATGGCGGGGACAACACAGAAAAATGAAAGGTGAGGTATCCATGCAACTTGTATGCGGAAAACCACCCAACCCATCTTTGTCCTCGACTTGCAGAGGCCCAAAAGTTTGTCACACAGCAACAACAAGCAGTGTTGACTAATACCTTTCAACATGGGAAAAATCTAACTCAAGCCTCTACAAGCACAGAAGGGGGCATCCAAGAAACCTGCCCTCCTCCAAACAATCCCTCATCCATGAACATATATATGGTTAGGGGTGATTCCTTCATAACAACTAGAGCACACGACTATAGTAAACCAAGCACTTCTGAGAAGGGTAAAGAAGCTGATCTCCCATCTCTTCCTCTATAGATTGAGAAGACGTTGGGAGAAACAATGACACACATTCCAAAGGGTGCATCTAAAAAAGATTCTCACAACCCAAACGCAAGGGCTGCCCAGAATTACTCTGTGGTAGAGGATTTATCACAAATCCCTTGTGCGATATCTTCTTTGGAGGTCCTCCAAAGCTTCCCTGCTCATAGGAAAGCCTTATTAACCGCTTTGGGCTCTACTGAGACTTGTAATCCGAGCACCATCATGTTAGATACAACTGACTTAAAACCTTGTTTACCTTACCATGTCGTGTTTCAGATAGTAGTGGCTCATCCCACGAAAACTTTTACTCGCAATATCTTCTGCACGGTGGTCGACGAGGGCGCCTCGACATGCATTATGTTGTTAGCATGTTGGAAGGCAATCGGCCAACCCATTTTGTCTCCATTACCTACTCTCCTCACTTCTTTCGACAATCGTTCATTCCAACCACATGGCATCATTCCTTCTTTCCCTGTGTAGTTAGGAGGGAAAACTGTGTGTGTCAAAGTAGAGGTAGTCGATTCTCCCCTCGACTATAATCTCTTGTTAGGATGAAGTTGGACTTATGCTATGCAAGCTGTGGTTGCTACAATTTTTCTAGTCTTGTTGTTTTCACATGAGGGTCGGATAGTGACCATTGATCAACTATCTTTCTCCAGAACTGACCCAGCTTTGGGGGCATCCACGGTCCTGATGATTCATAATCCTCAACCAGGTTTCGTTAACATAGGAGTGGGCTTGTTCCCATCCTTGATGGGTACCTTCGATTTCCCACCTCCTCACGACAATATCAAATTTATATCTAATCACCATAAGGTTGAGATTTTTCAAGTTTCGTCGTTCTGCACGAATTACTTCGAGGATCCTTGGATTCTTCCGTTCCCATCAGCCACGATGGATGAGGTGGGGCACTCAGGCATGTCCATGCCCTTGTCTGCCACTGAGGTAGCATACTCTATATTGTTGGCAAATTCAGTGGATAGAATGCAGTGATGGTTGTTGTCATTAATGGAAACAGTAGAGACAGTAGGATAAGAAGGAT
>ML819479.1:23879-45423 GCA_009831015.1 Picea engelmannii
TTTACTCTTACTGTCCATATGCTGTATGTTGCTTGATGACACATGAAGAAATATTAATAATTGTTAAGAAGGTATAAAATTGTTTAAGCTTATATACAACTGATTCACCCCCCCCTCTCAGTTGTATTAGTATTTCCAACATATATTCCAGCAAGCTTCAGCTAACCCTGATCCGACTCCTGCACAAGAGTTCAATCCACTTCTCGAGCCTATTTGGGCTCAGGGTTCTCTCGCTAACATCGATTTGTTAGACTTAGTCTTTCCCTCTGATGAAGCAGTAATTGAAGCAATGACTAGTAAAAAAAAACCTTGGGAATATCTTCATCACAGATCATATTTTCTCCCAGAGTTAAGCCGAATCGAAGCAGAAGAATTCACCGTTACCATGATGGGAGATCAACCATGTCCTATTAATCTCTTAGCTACACAATAAATTTATGCTGAGGGCAATATGGTGACTATTGTTGAAACTATACCCATCAACATCTCCCAAAACCCTGGCATCATGGAGAATGTCTTCGTCAGAGTGGATTTCTCCCCTGAAGAGATTCAAATTTACACAGATCTTTTCAAAGAATTCCACGACGTTTTTGCCTGGTCTTATGAGGAAATTCCAGGTATCGATCTGAAAATAGTTGAACATGAAATCACAACGTATCCTGATGGCAAGCCTGTTTGACAAAAACTTCGTCCAGTCAATCCCAATAAAGCAGCAACCATCAAGATTGAGGTTGAGAAATTGCTAAAGGCAGGTTTTATTTATCCTATCCATTTGACTCAATGGGTGTCCAATCCTGTGCCAGTCAATAAAAAACAAGGCACGATTTGTGTATGTACCGATTTCCATGATTTGAGCAAGGCATGTCCCAAAGATAATTTTCCAACGCCATTCATTGACCAGATCATTGATGAATGTGCCGGTTGTGAAGCCTTTTCTTTCATGGACGGTTTTTTGGGATATAATCAAATCCAAATCAAACCTGAAGACCAACATAAAACGACATTCATTTGTCCGTGGGGTACATTTTCATATAGTAAGATACCTTTTGGCCTTAAAAATGTTGGAGCCACATTCCAGCGGGCCATGTCTTTTTCTTTTCATGACCTCAAGCATATAGTTGAGGCCTATCTAGATGATTTAGCATAACGCTCTCGCAAGCGAATGGATCATCCCACACACCTTAGACTAATCTTCGAACGCTGTCACTACTTTAGGATTCGCTTGAATCCAAACAAGTGCAGCTTCTGTATAATGTCAGGACGATTGTTAAGTTTCATTGTATCAACAATAGGGATCATGGCCGATTCCCTTAAGGTGGAGGCAATAATCCAGTTTCCCCCCCCATGCACAATCCTACAACTTCAGAGTCTACAAGGCAAGGTGAACTTCTTATGACGCTTCATCACCAACTATGCCGAAATCACCAAGGGATTTATGCGTTTACTAAAGAAAGACGTCCCTTTTTTCTGGGACGAAGCCGCTCAATGCTCTTTTGACGCGTTAAAACACACCCTCACAATCGCACCTCTGCTACGGCCACCTAACTATAACAAATATTTCTTATTATATCTGGCTGCTGCAGAGTCAACCATTGGCATGGTTTTAGTTCAGGAAGACGATTCATTTTCAGAATATGTGATCTATTACCTGAGTCGAGGCCTCGTAGGACCGGAAATCAATTATTCTCATATCGAAAAACTTATGTTGGAAGCAGTTCATGCTATTCAACAGTTCCATCACTATGTTTTTTTACGCAAGAGCACCGTCATTGCTGTCGTGAATCCATTCCAATACATGTTGACACGATGAGTTATAGGCGGAAAAATCAGTATATGGATAGTCATCCTCCAAGAATTTGACTTAGACTTCGTTTCAGCAAAGTCCAAGAAGTCATTGGTCTTCGCAGAGTTTATTTCAGAACTTCCGGTTGAGTTAGGTGACGTTGTGCCCGAGGAATCGCCTATCTGGGGAGATATGTTTTTGATTGCATCTACAGACCCCTAGTATGGAGATATACTTATCTATCTCCAGAATTTGAAGTGCCCCACCTCTGCTTCTCATGACAAGCATCAACGGATACACCATCAGGCTAAGAATTATCTCATACTCGATGATACGTTGTATCGGAGAGGTGTAGACTGCATCTTACGTCGATGTCTCACTCATGAGGAGGCCATCATCGTGCTCAACGATTTCCATACTGGAGCTTGTGGCGGTCATTTATCTGGGTTGGCAACAACCCAAAAGATTTTACGAGCAGGTTACTTCTGGCTGACACTTATTAAAGATTGTATCGAATCGGTCAAGAAGTGCCATCTATGCCAAATCTTTTCCCGAAAGATGAGGGCACATCCCACTCCTATGTTTCCTATCATCACAGTTGGTCCCTTCACTAAGTGGGGGATTGAGTACACTACATGCAACCCCCCGTCAGCAAGGGGGCACTGCTATATCATCGTAGTTGTCAACTACTTCACTAAGTGGGTCGAAGCTATTCCAACATTTAAAGATGATGGAGAGACTGCAACTCTCTTTTTATTCAACCAAATCATAGCAAGGTTCAACGTCCTGAGAGAGATTGTCACTGACCATGGAAGTCACTTTTAGAACCAAATGATGACTGAATTAACATCAAATCTTGGGTTACGGTAGGAGCATTTATCACCTAACTACCCCCAAGCCAATGGGCAGACGGAAGCTGTAAACAAAACTCTTAAGACTATTCTACAACGAACTATCAACTCAACCAAGTCAAATTGGCATTTGATGTTATACTCGGCATTATGGGCTTATCGAACATCTGTTAAGACTACAACCGGTTTCTCACCTTTTCAACTCATTTACGGGCTGGAGGCAGTCTTGCCCATCGAATGTCAAATCCCATCTCTAAAATTGGCAGTATAGTTATTTCCCGACACTTCTCCGCTTGAAGAACGGTTAGTACACCTGGAGCAGCTTGATGAGCAGCGTCGCGATGTGGCCCTGGCCAACGAGGCTCACAAACATAAGGTTAAGTGTCAATATGATAGGTTCGTTCATCCTCGGATTTTCTCTGAGGGCAACCTTGTCCTGGTCTATGACCAAGAAAAGGACCCCCTGGGGGAAGGAAAGTTTAAATCCATGTGGTTAGGACCTTTCATTATAAAAGAGGTTTTAGAAAAGGGCACTTATCATTTGGTTGATTTTGAAGGGAATTCTTTGGCAGAGCCTAGAAATGGGCTCTACCTCAAGAAATATTACTCATAAACAAGTCATTGTGGGTAAATTTATGTAACATATGTATAGTCTTTGTACTATTACTTTGTAAGTTTCTTTTAAGTGTTATGGACGTGTCATTGATGTTTTCTTTCATCAATATGGCAGATGTCAAGTGATTCTGAGGTGTTCATTGGGTATGTAGACGGTGCTAGTCAGCACACGTGGAGGCTTCCCTTCGCATCTTGGGTAATAATTTCACCTCAGGGCCAGTTGTTATCTTCCAGAGGTATATGCTTAGGTGACACCACAAATAATGTCGTCGAGTATAGTGTAGTTATTGAGTTTCTTCATGACACCTTGTCATTGGGTATATCTCATCTCCAGGTCTATCTGGACACTCAATTGGTGGTGTCGCAGCTAAACAGAGTATACCAGGTTCATGATCCGACTTTACACCAACGTTTCCTTAGGGTACGTCTCTTAGAACGAAACTTTGATTATATTACATATTTTCATGTTCCTAGGAGATTAAACCAAATTACAAATACTCTAGCTAATCAAATTTTAGATTGGCATCTTGCACACATATGAAAGAACATTGACATAAACAAGTAAATACATTTTTGCACACAGAATCCATAAGACACAAAAGATAAAAACCATATATAACATCATAAAATAACCAGAGTACATAGATGGATGCAAGTGCCTCAGAAATGGGTAGTAACGAGTCACCGGGCTTATGCCCTCAAAAAATATATACAAGTAGGTGCTCGTGGCACATTAAAAGTCTAAGTAGGTTCAGGGCCTATGGGCCTTGTTATAATCATCCACAGCACGGGCTAAACGCCTAAACAATCAGACCCATGTCCGAGGTGTCCCCACTACATGAGGCTGCATGGATGGCGGCAGGTCCTCTATCTCTGCCATCGGGACTGTGCGAGTGAGTGCAGTGAAGTTCCACTCAACTCGTCAAAGGAATCTCTCGGCCTCTCTGACTGGGAGGTTCCCTGCTACTGCTTCTCCCCCACTGGTGGCAGCCGCATCCTCTGGTGGTGGACAACACCTATTCCATGCATAATCGGCAGGTCGCACGGGTCCCACATCTACATGCAATAAACATTTATCCGTCAAATACTCTGGCATACAAAAAAAATGATATATATAACAAAAAGACATAAAAATTACATATGAAAACAAAAAAACTACAAAGGTGGAGACTTACCCATCTCCCCTCGCTCCTCACCAGGAGGCATGGGTATCTCATGATCTCTAGAGAAATCTATCCCTGCATATGGGTAGTCCTTAATCACAGGGATCTATCGTGACAACCAAGCAAAGAAATCATCGTCGAAGGACTCAATGGTTCTTCCACCACCCTGTCGTGGCAGTAAGAATGTTCATCTACACACTGTAGGGAAAGAGGCCTGATGTCCTCGTACTACAACCCGAGGACTAAAACTCGTAAATCTCTCAAAAAAGAATGAAGACAAGATGGTCCTAAACCCGAAGTTCCTCTATGTCCACTGTTGGCAATCTATCAATTGCCTCTTCATGCACTCGAGTAGTGTGGTACTCCAGTCAAAAATTTGTGCATTCATGCACTGGATGGCACAGTTCATCTGTGCGCACGACGCCTGATGCAAGGATACTGATATGGTAATCTTCCCAATCAGTAACAATATAGTCTGCAGCACTAAGTTAGTAATCTTGCTAATAGGTACCTAGGATCCCACACGGTCAGTCCCAGCCTCACAATGCTCAGCTATTAGTTTCGAGATCTTGCTCGGCCCCACAGGAAACGTCTGAAAGTTGACTAGTTCCCCTCTCCTTGAGAGGCCAATCAGAAAGTAGATATCCTCAGTGGTGGGCACCAGTGATTGCCCCTCTAGCATAAATGCCTCTGCATCAGGGTGCCAGTAGTCAATCAAGGCATTCAGTAGCCTTGGTTGTGCACGCATAAATGGACATAGAAAGAATTTGAGTAAACCGCATTGCACTAACACGGCCACGGTATTCAGATCTGTTGCAACCAACTCATTGATTGCCTCATGCTCCCTTTCCCTCCACTAGACATACATCCTGCCAACACAACAAGGTAAAGGAGGGTCAGTACTTCCTTTTAGTTTTCTTTTTCATCATAAAAGGGGGGTACACATGGGCTGTAGAGGTGACAGTCGCATGTACACACAGGCATACTTTAATCTGCCCGAATGTACATGCGGCCTGTCCAGAGATAGCCTACGTGTACCTAGGGCCGACCTTTTTAAGGTCGACACCCACCCAAAAAATAAACTAAACAATGAAATTGAAGTATTGAATAGCTAGATAAGGGATTTTGTACTTACTTGGTCTAAGCAGAAGTTCGTTTCATCCACTGTAGCTCCTGGAATCACTATTTTTGGCAAAGGGGGTCTTTTGGCTCCAGAGTCAATTTCCAAATCAGCAATGGTGATAATGAGCTGTCAGCTTCTATTTATAGACCTTTTGGCCTCTTTTTGTCACTTTTTTGGCCTCCCTTATCAGTTTCTTTATACCAAAAACCATTTAGAGTGATCCAAGAGTTATATGGGAGGGATTTGATTGGGTATTAGGACATTGTTTTTGAGTTTTGAGAAAATATTGACGGTCCATAAAAAAAAAAAATTCAAAAATCAACTTGAGCATATAGGTTAGGTTACCACCCCAACTTTTGCATCTTGTTGTCTTTTTATTTTTCTATAGGATCGATGCCATCAAGTTGTGACATGGAACCATCATATCTTCTCTAGAAGTGTCACAACTTGGTGGTAGAGCTTACCAGAACATGGATGCCCTCGGTAGGTCCTGGTTGCATTATGGTGTCCATACCATTTCTAAAAACACTATAGGCTCGAGAGTCCATATAGTCTTTCTTGAATATGAGTTTGAGCCTCATTTGCATGATTCTTTTTCGCTCTTTGTCTCACCCTCAGGACTCCCAAAAATAACGAGTCTCCTTTTAAGCCCTTTTCAGACCCTCTAAAAATGAAAAGATTGTCGAGTGATCTTGTGGCCTTTCACGCTCGTTAAACTGAAATTTGAAGTCACATCTGTCCGGTGGTAGTTTACCCCTTTTTTCGGTCCGGATGATCAATTGTACGAACAAAGGTATACTCTATCAAATTCCCATTCTTTAGAAGAGTACTCTCAGGTATAATTTTATTCCTTTTTCGGGCTTGAGGGACTAAATTTATGAAAAATAAACCCCCACAGAGTCCATAGTTAAGCTCTTTTCAGACTCCCTAATATTGAAAAGATCGTCGAGTGACCTTATTCTTTCACACTTGTTAAATTGGTCCAGAAGAATATTCCTGACAGAGTCCATAGTTAAGATTTTTTCAGACTCCTTAAAAGTGAAAAAATAGCCGAGTGATCTTGTCCTTGTCACACTCGTTAAAATGGTTTTGAATTGACGTCTAATCGGTGCTAGTTTATCCCTTTTTCGAACCAACTAGACTATTGTTGAAAAAGGTACCCCAACAGAGTCTCCTTTTATGCTTTTTTCAGACTCTCTAAATATGAAAAACCACCGAGCTTACCTTCTATGGGATCGTTAAACTTACATCGAAGGACGTTACCATTATGTGTTCTATCAACTGCATTTTCATACCTTATCCACCAGCCTTGTGACAGTTTGCTTCTGCATATTAACACCTTTGGCCGCCGGAGGATTTTTCCCGAGTATCATTTTACCAGAACATCAGTCTTGTCCTTGTGCCTTGAGCTTGTATGTTTGTAGTACTCATTCCTCCATTGTAACATAATATTCCTTTATTATTTTTCCAAAATTATCGAAAAGAGCAAAAAAATCAAATATACCCCAAAAAGAGGATGGGAAAAGTATTTTCTTTATTGGCAGCATAATGAGTTTCCCTTGGATAAAGCACATCTGTCCGTTTGATCATCAGACTATGGGATGCAGTACGACGTTAGGAATATTTTCTCGCTATATAGAGTTGTGTCCTCCACCGTTTGGTTATTCTTCCAAACATATGGAGAGTTTGCGTTGCCTCCTTCTTCGTAGACTTATGATTAACATATATGCTTCCTGAGTCTTATCACTTGTCATGCTATTGTCCAAGGGAAGTTTTTCACTAATCCTGAGTCGCCCCCTCTGGAATATGTCTCTTGTCTGCATACCCGGCCATCCTGAACGTCCAAGAAAGTCCTTGTTCAAAATCACTGAAGCTTTCAGTCCGATCATCAAGATTATCAAGTCCATGACCGACAAGCTGTCGAAGACCTATGGGTAGTGTAGTTGTACACTCATATTACACTCCTACCCAAGTTTTGGAAGATTTTGAAGTTGTTTCTCAAGCTCTGAATTCCAGCCATCAGGCCGAATCAACTTCTGGAAGATGGATACTCTATATGTATATCTTTCTGATTTCAAGATGTAGCTCCGTTGTGTATTATTCGCGGCTACTATTTATAGTTATTTTACATGGATATACAGTGTATTTGATTGGTAGCCATGGTTCTCTTTTATCCCTAGCATGGGTATTCCCACCTCAGTGAGACATTTGTTATTTTGTATACGACACCTCCTAGTTCCTGATCCTTGGGCTCAATCGTTCGACACATCAGTAAATATTGGTAATGTATTTTGGCCATCAGATGCTCTTCTGACCTCACACATTAGGGGGCATATGTTATAACCCTAAATTGCACCACACATGCTTACCTGGCATTAGGCCAACTCATATCCCTTCTTTGCCAAAAATTTGCTGAACAACTCTTTGAAAATCCTCTTGTGTCAAGGACCACGTGCCCTAACCCATTACTTCATGCGTGTACATGCTGGATGACTCACAACAACCCGCATGTACCTAACAAAGAATGAAAAAAGGAAATTTGTTGACGGAACAAAAATCTATGGGTCAGTTAACTGAAACTCTCGGCCATGCATGGTCGAGGGTTCATCCAAAACCCTAGCTCCTTCTAGCCTATAAAAGAAGGGGTAGGGGTACCATTTGGAGGAGGAAAAAATATATCGAAGAAACTCTGCCCATTTACGTAATCCATTATCCCAACTCTTTAGCCTTTCCTCATGCCAAAGGAGATTTAACGCAAAGCAGTTGAAGGACAAAAGAAGAGGATCCCAAGATCAGGTTCAAGGAGCGGTGGCCGGTCTCAGTTTTTGTAAGTTGATTCACTTTCAGTAATAAAAAGAATGCTTTTCCCATCCCAATGCATGAATTGTCTATGGTTTGATTAATTTACGCTTGATTTCTAACCCTTGAGTATAGAAGTAGCATGCATGCATAGTTGTTGTTTGTCTTGAGTGCAGGTTATCTTTGGAAGGAGCAGCGCAAGAAAGTAGTCAAGCACAACGGAGGATCTACATCGAAACGTCGGTAATAAGGTAGGTGGTCCTTTTCCTTGCATTTACTGAGAGAAAGGGATTTAAATCTTGGGATGTAGGTAAAAAAGTAGTTTCCATTTGGTCAAATCTGTATGCAAGTCTGACCCTAGTTTGCTAGTTTGTAGGGTGTTTTTCCCAACAACAGTTAACCCCACCGCACATGACACAATGAGTTGGATAAGAATCAATGTACATCAAACTCAAAATCAGGTCTGGAGAACTGGCAATAAAGGATGCATGATGATGCAGACTAATGACAAAATCAATATGTTGGATTGGAATAGAACTAAGCAACCCAGCTACTTATGATAGGTTAACATATATAGAAACATTTGTACAGACATTCGAGGAACTGGTTCTAGATCAATAGAGGTTGCTTGCACTGGACATTGTACTAAAGGCCACCCTAACCAGATGGTGGGCGACACACAAAGACAACATACAATATTGGCAATGGTGTCTACCACTAATACAAGTGAGATTCAATATTGATGAGGGTGACATGATGCAAAAGTATACCAGGGAGGGAAACCCAACATATCATGTTGTGAAGTGTGAAAAATAATGGAAATCAATCCCAAAGCAAGAATGGACACATAGGTTCACACATACCCTTAATACCATTCCAAAGAACTAGTACCTGAAACTAGATATGCGTAGAGATACAACCAACTAGGAATACATAAATCAAATATTCCAGGGAACATTTACCTTTCAGAATGAGTCTCCCCGAGTAAGCACAACGCTACAGGTGATTAAATAAAAAATCTTCATTGAAGAAGAATGAATGGAAGTATTATTTGTATGCAGCACACACAATGCCTCCATGATGGTTCACAAATTATTGGAATGTTATGATGTAACACAAGAGTATTATTACTATGAATATCCTCAGAACATCCAAGTACCAAAAACAGAGGGTTAACGAATAACAAAGAGCCCAGAGCTAGAATCAAAAACATATGCACACTCAGTCAAGGCACAAAATGTTAATATTGGGACAGAAGAAATCCCTAAGTTTGCACAGATAGGAGATTATTGGGATGAGGAAAATGTAGAAAATATAGTAGATCTACTGCATGAATACAAAGACCTATTACCCATGACATTCTCAGAGATGAAAGGGATAGTAGGAGATCTAGGGAATATGAGGATCCCACTGAAACCAAGCACTAAACTAGTGAAACATAGACCATATAGATTTAACCCAATATATAAAGGAAAATTAAAGGAGGAAATAGACCGCATGCTAAAAGCAGGAGTCATGGAATGGATAATCCCCATGGTAGTGTAGGACAAGAAAAAAAGGGGTATAAGAATATGCATCGATTTGAGGAAACTGAATGATGCATGCTTGCATGATCCATTCCCAACATTATTTACAGATGAAGTACTTTAAAAGGTAGGCGGACAAGAGGCCTATTCATTCACAGATGGTTTCTTAGGCTACTGTCAGATAATAATTTTGTAGGAATATAGACATAATACTAAATTTGTGATGGAATGGGGAAGTTTTCAATACATAGTGACATCTTTTGGGTTAAAGAACGCACCTGCAGTATTTTCAAGAGTAGTCGTTGTAGTATTTAAAGAATTTATTCATAAGTTTATTGAAGTGTACTTGTATGATTGGACAATATTTAGTTTGCTAAGGGATCACATTGAATTGCTAAAACTAATGTTGGATAAGTGTATACAACATAAAATATCGTTGAATCTAAAGAAGTGTGGTTTTTGTGCATCTTTTGGAATATTATTGGGACACGTGGTATGCAAACAAGGCTTAATATTTGATCCCACAAAGATTGCATTTATTCTATATTTACAACCACCCACATCAATCAAGCAGTCGCACGCAACATTGGGCCAAACAGGGTATTACAGGAAATTTATCAAAGGATATGTACAGATTACAACACCAATGGAAAAACTATTGAAAAAATAAGGGAAGTTCTAATGGAATGATGACTTTCAGAAAGGACTGGACACACTAAAATAAAATTTAGTAATTGTACCTATCTTAATTTCCCAGACTAGAACAAGGAATTTCATGTACATGTGGACTCATCATCAATAGAATTAGGTGCAATATTGTCATAGCCATGCAATGGAGAGATATATCACCCAATCACTTTAACAATAAGGAAATTATCAACAACAGAAAAAAACTATACAACAACAAAACATGAGGGATTGGCCATGGTCTATGCACTGCAGAAGTTCAGACACTACTTACTACACTGACAATTTAATATGTACACAGAGCATTATGCGCTGAGATATCTGGTCAACAAGCCCGTTTTGGGGGGAAGGATATGCAGATGGATTCTATTGTTCCAAGAATAATACTTTTAAGTAGTAGTCAAACCAGGTAAACACAATGCAGGACCAGATCACTTGTCGCACATACTATTCGGAGAAGAGTCAAGAAACATGGATGATAGCTTTCGAGGTGCACAATTATTTTCAATTAATATTGTAGATGATTATTTTGTAGACATTGTACAGTTCTTAAGTATAGGTACAACCCCCTCAGACATGACAGTTGCGCAGAAAAATCAGTTGGTCATAAGGGTTATGGAATGTCGGTTAATTGTAGGAAGCTTATATAAATCGGACACAGATGGAATATTGTGGCATTGTGTGGTCGAACACGAAAGACTAATAATATTTGCAGAAAAACATGATGTGATATTAGGAGGACATTATGCAAGGAAATCCACTATGCACAAGATATTATGTGAATAACTATGGTGGCCTACATGCCACATAGACAAAAAGGAATATTGTCAGACATGTGATGTGCATCAAAAAGGAATACTTTTAGATAAGTGGGCCATAGACTTAATTTTACCAATCATCCCACCAACAAGAATATTAGGAGATAGGTACATCATTACATCCATAGAATATCTGACTTGATGGGCAGAAGACGCACCAATTATGGACTGCAGTGTAGAAACTATTGCACACTTTTTTTTTGAGAACATAGTAAATCGATTTGGGTTTCCAATAACATTGATGAGTGATAAAGGGACACAATTCATCAACAATACCATATCATATTTGATCGAATAATTCCAAATTAACCATCAGAAGAGTATGCCATATCACCCACAGGCCAATGGCACAGTGGAAGCATTTGACAAAATCCTAGATAATGCACTAACACAATTCTGTAATGTGGGAATATATGATTGGGACTTCATAATCCCTATTGTATTATGGGCATATCGAACAAACAGTAAGAATTTGATAGGGAAAACACCTTTCCAGTTGGTAAACATGAAGGAGGTAGTAATTCCAATGGAGTTTATTGTACCGAGCATGTGTGTCATAGCTATCATAGATATTTTAGAATCATGTGAAATAAAGGAATGATTATCACAACTAGTAAAAATTGAGGATAGATTTATCACAGGGTTTCACCAACAGGTGCAAAAGGAAAGGGAAAAAGCATGGCATGAGAGACACATTAATTTTAAAAAATTCCAAGTAGGCCACTTGGTACTACTATATGATAACAAGTTTATGCATCACCTAAGGAAGTTCTGTATGGACTAGATAGGACCATATGTGATCCAGGAGGTGACAAAGGAAGGTGTTGCACAGTTTGAAATCCTTAACATAGAAGCACTAAAAGGAAGGGTGAATGACAGTCGGCTAAAATTCTATCAAGAGGGTTGGAAATTTGCGCAATAGGAAGAACCATGCAAAAGAAAAAAAAACCACGCCAAAAAGAATGACAAAAGGAACCATGCAAATAGGGTAAACTATGCTAACCAAGGAAACCCGATGCAAAAGTGGTAAATTATGCAACATTAATTGCACTGCCCCACACGACGAGACTGTTGTCAATACAAAAAGGGTGAAAATGACAGTTACAGGTAGATAAGGAAAAGTCATAAAATGGAAGTTATAACAAATAATAAATCCTCCATAAATCCCACTCATAAATCCATCATAAAGATAAGTAGTAAAAGAAAAACACCATCAATACGCATGATTGAGTGGTAATACACAACGGAAATATACTGATAGATGTAGAAATAAAGTGACATTAATGTAAGTACCTGTCATATTATGGGTGAATGAGATAGGAGGGAAGGCATGAAGACCAATGCACAACTGGAAACATGGCATAAAATTATTCAAGATCCCCAAACACAGGCTATTGTTACTTAACATTCCAGGAAAAACAAAGAGCACAGAGCTAGAATGAGCTACATAGCTACAACACCCGTTAAACACTATGCCACTACAAAAATGGTGGCATCCAGAGCTACAAGAGCAGTAGACACTGTACCAAGGAGGATTCACAGTAGAGTGCCAAAAGATAAACCAAAGATTGAGGAAACCCTGGGTGCATCTTCATCAGAGACAAGATTTCCTCATGACTACATACCACCTAGAAAGGATGATGCTTCATTGGTCATGCTGCAAAAGAATCTAGACTATAGGTTCGTGACTCAAGAGATTCCATAGGGAGTGATAATTGACGAGGACATGTTGAGGAATGTGCCCCAATTAAAGTATGCATATGTTATGAGGAAGAGTTGGGTAGTATCTTCCACTGTGATATTCTTCTTGGAGGCTGTGAGGATGGCCATGTTTGAAAACTGATCAACGACCACAAATACACAGTCATTTCCTTTCTTGGTGGACGGAAGGCCAGACATGTAATCCATTGAGATAGATTCTGAAGTCTTCTCAGGAGTAGGAAGAGGGGTGTATAAGCCTTGATTCTTGATGGCTGGATTTGAAATGGCACAGGAAGTGAAAGATATGATATACTTGTTGAAATCCTGTCGAAGTTTTGACCAATAAAAATGTTTATGAAGAATGGATATAGTTTTCTCCACGCCAAAATGTCCTTCTATCCAACTATAGTGGGATTCCCAGATCATCTTTGCACGCTCTCTTGTAGGAACATAGAGATGGCCCATATGGCATAATAGACCATCCTGAATGTGAAAATCAATGACAGTTGCGCTTGTACCCAAGAGATGATAGGTGGTGGTGAAGTCTAGATCTTGTTGATAAAGTTGGAGCCACTCAGATGCCTCATGTCAACAAAAATGGAGCACAGTGGTGAGTACAACCACAGGAGGTCGACTGAGGCAGTTGATGATATGATTGGAGATTCATGTATTATACTTTATGTTGAGATGGAATTGTTGCAGGTAGGTGGACCACTTTTGATGGCAGTCATTCTGTAATTTCCCCCATGTTTGTATGAACTGCAGAGGCTTGTGATCAGTGTGGATGATCGTCTCCTCTCCTAGAATGTAATTTTTCCATTAACGACATGCTTGTACAATGGAATAAATTTCCTTGTCATGGGTGGGGTATTTTTGAACAATATCTGAGAGTGTCTCACTATGGTATGCCACTAGATGGTCGTGTTGAGTGAGAAATTTTCCTACAACATAGTCAGATGCATAAGTCTCAATCTCAAACGGTTGCTACAAATCAAGAAAGGAGAGTATTGGAGTTGAGAACAAGCGATGCTTCAGATCATCGAATGCTCATTATTGTTCCTTTCCCCACACAAGATTTTCCCTTCTACCTCCCTTGGTCACCTAGTTGAAGGCCTATGTAATATGGGATAATCCAAAAATGAACCGTTGGTAGAAGTTGTCCAATCCTAAGAAGGTCTGAAGCTCAGTTAGTGTGTTCGGGGCTGGCCAACCACAGGTGAATTGGATATTAGTTGGATCAACATGTACCCCATGATCATCAACAATGTATCCCAAGTATTGGACCTTGTTCATGCCAAAAGAGCATTTTTCCAAGTTGGCATATATCTTGTGTTGCCGCAGAGTGCTCAAAACCCGTTGAATATGCCACATGTGCTCCTCCCAACTTCTGCTGAAGATGAGGATTTCATACAAATATACCACCACAAAGGATTTGGTGAAGGGTCGCACTACATCATCCATCAACCTCATGAAAGTGGTTGGTTCATTTGTTAAAACAAAGGGCATGACCATCCATTCGAAGAGACATTATTTAGATTTGAAGGTTTCCTTCCATACATCAGTTGGTTCTATGGGAACCTGGTGGTATCCAGACTTTAGGTCAATCTTGTTGAAGAACTTTCCCCCCTTGAGTTGGTCAATAAGTTCATCAATCCTGGGAATTGGGTACCGGTTCCTGACTGTGATTTTGTTTAAGTCTTTGTAATCAATGCAGAGTCACCAAGTATCGTCCTTCTTCTGCACCAATACAATCGAGCTTCCACAAGGGGATGATTTGGGTCTAATGTGCCCCTTTTGAATAATCTCTTGGATCTTACACCTGATTTCATCATTTTCCATCAGTGAGCAACTATAGGCTAGTCCATTAGGTAGAGGTGCACGGGGGGTCAGATCAATTGGATGCTTGACCTGGTAGTGCATCAGTACCCCATGGTTGAGAATAATATGTCCCTGTATTCTTCCACGATCCCTTCCACTTGAATATAAACAAATAGAGGCTATGTGTAGAGGCCACATATGTGGTGGAGACCTTTTGCTTACTGTGAGAATAGATCACACAGAAGACGAACTTCTCGGTCTGTGAAATGAACTTCCTGCATTTCTTAACAGAGATTAAAGAAATAG
The DNA here is from genome assembly GCA_009831015.1 of Picea engelmannii. Lineage (NCBI taxonomy): Eukaryota > Viridiplantae > Streptophyta > Pinopsida > Pinales > Pinaceae > Picea > Picea engelmannii. The sequence continues at coordinate 39,070 of ML819479.1, forward strand.
CGGTAGGTGACGCTACCTCTAGTATCCTGTACAATTGTCTACCGAGAGTAATAATAACACTGTGGGGTCTAGAATCATACACAACATGACTCTTCCACAAATATGGTTGTCCTAAGAGAACATCACAAACTTCAAGGGGACCAATATCACACAATACCTCATCTTTGAAAGGCTTGATGTCGTAGGGTAGATGACACTGTTGGCTGACAGAAAGATCTCTTCCTTGGACAAACCAACCGATGGTGTAGGGTTGTAGGTGCGGTTTCATTGGCAGGTCCAACCTCTCGACAACCTATGCTGAAATTAGGTTCTTCTAATTACCACTTTTGAAAATTAAATGAAGTGGAGCCCCCTTTACCCACATCTATGAGTGAATGAGGCGTTCCCCTTCCTATGGTTCTTTTGGTTCACTTGGCCGGATTTTGGTGGTAGAGATAGTGGCACTAAGTTTAGCATAAATAACCTACTTCCCTCCTTCAAGATTTGACTCGAAATCAGAATCAACCTACAACTCAGAATCCTTGAACTCGACCATGAGTGACTGCCTGGAGCGACATTCTTTAGTGTTGTGCCAAGGGATTTTATGCTACTCACACCATTTTATCGTGTCCTTCTTCATCTTCTCATTTCCCTTCTTGTTTTTCATCTTGGACTGGTGGTCCTAAGAGAAGCCATCTCAAATCAGTCCCTTTCTGTGTGGTTTGGGACCACCTTTTCCCTACTTCAACTGTGAGGAGTTTGCATATCCAAACTCTCACCTCTTCTGCTTAAATTTCTGCTCGATCTTGATAGTGTATCTATAAGTTGTGCCCAACGAGGTGATATCCAGAAAATCCATTTCTTTTTTAATGTATATGTGCAAACAACCACGATATTTGAGCACCATATGAGACTCAGATTGGTACCCAATTTCGTGTGCAGGGTATCGAAAATATTGGTGAAATCTGGCATTGTCTCGTCCCTTTCTTGATGCAGGGTGGTCCATCTGGTATACTGGTCCTCGTAGCTTCCAACAAGGTAGAATTGTTCTTTAATGGAATCTTGGAAGGAATCTCATGTAGGGGCCACCAAAAATATTGTAGATTCCTCTACGAACCATTGCTCAAAGTAAGTATCCCACCAATCCTTAACATGGCAGATGACCTTGAGGAGTGCAAAAGTAATCTTTTCCCCATCGGCAAAAATTGTGGACCGAAAAATACCCTTTGAGAAGATTCAACCATTTATCTACAACATCCACATCTATCAGTCCTTCAAATAATGGAATATCAAAATTTACCTGTACCTTGAAGGGGGTTTCATGGTCGCTTGATGAAGATGCTTCTCCTGACAGTAGTCATTGAAGGATCTGTGCAAAGTTCTCCATCATTTCGTTCCTCTATCACGCGAGGGATTACTCAAGAAACATTTTAATAGGATCTCTTGCTCCATCATCTTTATTTTCACCCCCCATGGGTTTTCGTTAGGCACGACATGACCGATATTGCAACGACTTGATTAGTTCGAGTCCCAACTTCTTGTACCGAGATCTTGTCGGGTACATGCATGAAGAAAATAAATGAAGAGCAAACCGCTATGATACCATTGATCTAGATTTAGGAGTAGAACGAACTGATTACATACTGAATACAATCAACACAAAGATATGAAGAATAACACAGATATCCAGTGAACAATATCTTATAATAAATGAATGAAATAGGTTGAAACTGTAAAACTATAGAGCTGAAACACTTGCTCGAATGGTGGTAGCTATATCTAAGAAGATATGTGGCTACTATGTGCATCTGTATGAGTAGAATAATTACAATGAGGATCCAGAGGCCTTTTTCATATTACTCATGAATTCCAAAACCCTGGACATCCAAAAACCTAACCTTAGAAGGTGAAACACCAAAATTCATGTGGGTCCCTATGGGTAAGTTGGTACCTCAACTTCCCGGGGTCATAACATTTGCATACGACCTCCATTTTAGGCACGTGATATCCCATTGGAAAGTTATTTAAGAGATCTACACATTCTACCAACAATATTTAACTCCATCTATAGTTTGACTGTGGCGAGCCAAAAAAACAACGTTTAGGGCCCCAAAACGGCCCTGGAAGTACAACAAGATGTGCTAACATGAAAAAATAGAAAATAAGCTAGTTGGATTAGAAAACAGGCCACCAATATCCACCTAGAGGATGTGTAGGGCTTCAGACAACCCTAGAAGTGTAGAACCCACAATTACAAATAAGTACAAAAGAACATGATGGACAAAAATAGACAAGAGGAGCTAGCTGGAATAGGTGGGTGGCCACCAATATCCATTGGATCACTCATTTCCAGAATAGATTGGTTGAATTAGATGGAAGGAGACCCACTAAAAGTAGAGCATTGAGTAATCTCTCATCATTCAGCACGAGTTACAAAGCAGGAGCTTGATTTTTGGAGGAAATCGAATGAAGAACATGTTCATGAACCAACTACCCTTTGCATATTTTGCATGTTCCAGATGAAAGAAAAACGTGAAAAAGACCCTATGAATAGTATCCAATAAGGAAACATGCTGACAAAGGAGAGGAAGCCACCAATAAGGCTAATGGAATCCAAAACATTACACGAATCCCAATGTGTGAATAGATTTCTTGTTGCCGAACATAAGGGAAACCCCCTAGTCAGCAACCAATGACGAAATGTTGACTATTGGGTTTACGTTTACCTACCAATTATGAAAGTATGACTATGGTGCATGATAGGACTACAATTTCATGTAATTCTGAGACATATTGAGGTTATGGATGACATGCAAAGTCAAGAGTTTTGAGGAATGGTCAACATAGGCTTATATACATCCTTTGAACATGGGCATGAGAAATATGGAAGACTTTGGCAACATAGACTCGATAATGAAACTTCAATATGTAGGAGGCATCAATCAAACTCTCCATAGGGACTGTAAGAGTAACCAGTCGAGGGAGTAAACTCTAAGTAATGAGCTCAGCTTCTTGAGGTCATGCTAAAGCCAAAATTTTGATAAAAATTGAACTCAAAAGATTTGTGCTATGTTCAAAGGTGACACGAATGCTGCCAATATAAGATAATATTCTTTCCTTGGCCATATTTTTTTGTGTTTTCATAGTCAAATGAATGCTATGATACAAAGGAGGAAACAAGTGTTGTAAGTAAGAAACTAGTTCAAGTGGTGGAACATGCCTATGCTCAATGCAAGGAGGTGCATGTAGGAGATGGAAACTTAGGGGAATGTTTCCTGTCGGGTATAGGGTATCAAGCTGCAAAGGATATAAAAAAGGCTCTTCTTGGAAGATGATGCAAACTGTTGAGGTGATAGGCTTATAATGCAAAAGCGAGAATCGACAATGGGCTCAATACTGCAAGCAAGAGAATGAGATGCAATTACAAATTCACGCCAAAATATGTCCTTTTCATAATATTAGACTACTTAATTTGAAAAATGGGTAAACTTAGACCAAATAGACATCCTTTCAAATCCAATTTACGAGTGTGAAAGAGACAAGTTCTCTCGGAAATCTTTTTTCTTTTTGAGAGAGTCGGAAGAGAGATTAAACCAAACTCATTGGGAGTCCTCTAGGTATAGGTCAACATGTTTATGAGTAATAAATGAGGTTCAAACATAAATTCATGTATTAGCTACAAGGGACTCCCAATCCTACAGGCAAAAATCTCTGCATGGGCACCAAATGGAGCAGGGGATCTAACTAGGGTACCCATGTTTGGTAAGTATCTACCATTTAATAATGACTCTTCTAGTTGTATATAGAAGGTTTCATGTTGCTATTAAATGGGTTTGCACCTAAGGAATATGAGTTGCAATCATAGGATGATGCAACTGTTCACAATAGATTGGTGACCTATCCTATATGTTGGATGACAAAAATACCTATCCAAAGTTACGAACGGGCGACATGGCATTGAGAACTGCAAGAATCTCTAGATAAAACCACCAAAACCAACTTCATCCACTGTCATATTAGTCCGTTAGGCCAAAATATTAGACAAAACTATGTAAAGTGGGTAAATGTTTTCTATAAATAGTAGAAAAAAACAATTTTACTATACCATTTGTATTTTTTACCCAAATAGTGCATTTTGGACTAAATTGCACCCGAATTTCAACTTTTGATTGCGGGAGCCACAAGCGACGGAATCAACAACCATATGGACCAGGTAATTCATCTTGTTCCTCTCTTTATTTCTAGTGTATTAAAATTTTCAATTAGGTCTCCTTTTTTGAGAATTTTAGAGTGCAATTTAGAAACTAAGGTATATGTAGGCTATAGATCATTGGGTCTCTTATATGCATACCTATATGCGATTGTTTTCAAAATAGACAGTGTATAATAAGACCTATATGCGACTGTGTAAACTGTAGCTCGCGTATATGTCTGTTGATAAGGTTTTTAAAATGTTGCTAACTCAAAAAATGGTTTGAATCTTCCAGGATGGTGCTAGAGTGGAGATAAAGAGAGCATGAAGAGGTGGATGTTGTAGTGGAAAGAGATTCAGGGGCCCACATGGACTTAAAAATATGTGGGCTATACAAGTTTTGGTCTCTCAAAGGTATGAGGGCTCAAGTGAGACTGCTTCAGCTTCTTGTGAACTACTGGGATCTGGATACTGAGACCTTCAACCTTGATGGAAAACCATTGAGGATTGAAGTTGAGGACATCTACTTATTGACAGGATTGTCACGTCAGCGTGATTTGGAAAACCTCAAATCTTGGGAAGCTAGGAGTGGCATGAACATAGAGGATTACATAGCCTTTCATTGCATTCCAGGGACCAAGAAGGTAGGGAGCCAACTCCCGATCAGATTGATCAACAATCTGAGTCTCAAGATTGTTGTCCTAGTGTTGACATGGATCATAGGGTTGGCCTCTTTGCACTAGGCATCGAGGCCACTTATGTTCCATCCAATGGAGTGCTTGTGACCCATGTTTTACGACTGGTGCACCTCACTCATGTCCAACATGAAGATCCAATTGACAAACTGCAAACTAGGTAGAAAGAGGAACTTCGGGTTCGCATCTATCTTGTGTAGTTTTTTGTTTGAGCGGGTTCTAGGATTAGGCCCTAGAGATAATATTGTTTCGCATGGACCTTGTGATCCAACCATGGAATGGTGGACCAAGGTGATGAGGAAGAAGGGGGGTAGTAGGGTGCCAACACCCTACAATGATGATTTTTTCTTTTGGTGGAGTCGGAAGATGATGGCTCTAGAATATTAGCCTTATGCAGGGATTGAATTTAAAGTAGATCCAGACATGTTGTTACGACCAGGTTCCGCCTATGGAAACATAGGTATGCCAAAGTTTTTGAATTTCTCATTTTTTTGTATTTTTGTATAAGAAAACAAAAATATTTTTGGATGATGTGTAGTACTAACTAAACATGTATGTGACATAGACATGGGTCCACGATGGACATACAAACTTCCACGACACTGACAGAGGCACTGAGGGGATGAGCCAGCGAGAGGGGACATTGATAGAGTGCTTCAAAATATGTAGGGAAACTTGTGTCATTTGACACAAAGGATTCCCATGGTTCAGGTAGAGGATATATCGGAGGCGATGCAACGACAGGTGGTAGGTGTTCCCCTTTCTTGGATACGATGATTTCGACATATTGCAAATTCCATAATATGCTATCATGACTTTCATCTGGTGCCACAAATGTAGATGTCGGGATTACTGTATGATCAACCGTATATGTAATTTGAGGGCGTGGGCCCCAATTTTTTACTATAACATCATATTTTTTGGAGAAATGAAATATATAAAAACATTGATATTAGACTTTAATTATGTTACAATGTGTACATTGATTGTTTAAGGATAAATCCGTAAGTGCGGACACAAACCGATCTCCCTATATCCACCTGGATCTAGAACAAAACATGACAGAATAGGACGCTTTCCTTAAGTTTTAAATATTGAATTTACTAAGAGGCAAGAATAAGTAACATACCTTATAATCGCTTCCTATAGTCTTTGTAGCTCCCGCTTCGCTCCAGTGCTCTTGTGCCGTCAATATCAAAACAACACAAACCAACCAAAGTGATAGCAATAGCATAAACTCAATATAAACCTATGTATGTGATCAAGGAATCATACAATAAAACACAACAAGCTTTATAGGAAAGAATCGTATTACTGTATCATATTAAATGTGAAAGAGAGATTGCAACCATTGCCTTGATGTCGTAAGGTCCCTTCCAACTGTCCTTCGTTCCCCACACACTTCTTTCTCCAAGGATTCTGAAACCATAGATCTGATACACTCTATCTTGACAAAGCAAATCTTAAAGCCACTCCAATCAAGCTAAT
>ML819479.1:52068-64239 GCA_009831015.1 Picea engelmannii
AACCATAGATCTGATACACTCTATCTTGACAAAGCAAATCTTAAAGCCACTCCAATCAAGCTAATAATTCCAAGCCAAACAAAAGCTCATCCAATCTATGAACCCCTTCTCCATGAGAACTCTTCTCCTTTTATAAGCTGAAGTCTTCTCCTTTTATAAGCTGAAGAAGATAGGGTGAGGAGGTTAGGATGATCCCACTAAATCATGAAAGCGAGTAAGATCCAAACCATTTGGATGCCACCTCACCCAAGAAGCTTCTCCTTCTAGAAAATTCGAGAAACCGTACGTTTTTCCCACGTGCTGGAATTTCCGCACCCTAGCTATATAGCAACCTGAGGAAAGTCCGCACCCTGGCTATATAGCAACCTGCGGAAATTTGTCATTTCTGCACCCTGCCTATATAGCAACCTACAGAAATTTCTCTTTATAAGGTTTTTACATAGGAAAATGCAACTTCTTTTCTCAGGAAAAGTTCTTCTTCCATCTCTCTTCAGGAACTCAGGCCACTGTGACCCCTCTAAAGGCAATAGATAGGTTTACATCATTAACGATCATAGGGATGACGAAAATAATGTGTAACATTGATGAAAGTGTTTTCTTTGCTTTAGTTATGTGAAAAATGCCAATCTAAAATAAAATTAGCATATGAATCAGATACATAATTATAACTTCTAGGTATGTGATGATAAGTAATAAAATCGAAATGTCATTCTAAAATTCGTAACCGTAAGAATCGTCAGAGTAGAGTAGGTTCTTGCACATGGTAAGTGCCGTTCAACTGACATACTACTAACTGGGAGTCTAGGAGAACTTCTAAAGAGTGAATACCATGTGAAATGGAATTGTGTAAAATTTCTATAACAATGTTATACCTGGCAACATTATTCGTGGATGGCCCTAGGAAAATGCCACCTAAAGACGCCAGTAGGCCCTCGGGTGAGTAAAAAACCCAAGTGGCAGAAGCCAAGTTTTGTGTATGATGAATAGCCCCTTTTTTGAATCCTAAGTAGACCGAAGACTTCGTTGACATATGCCCACCAAGGGAAAAATTGATAAGCAAGCTGAAGATAAGAAAGAGGGAAAAGATATATAAACTAAAATACATTAGTATACAAAGAGTTATGCCGAATATTGGTGCTCAAGCGTAATATATTTTAAAATAGATCTCATTCTTGGGCTCAACTAACATGTGTTATCAGATAAATTGGTAGGTGCAGACACTAACAGATCTCCCTAGATCCAACTAGATCTAGAACAAAATAGGACAGGACACGACTCTTTCCCTAAGTTGCAATCATTGAATCTACTACTAAGAAGGAATGAGTGACATACATTTATATCGCTTCCTTAGGTATCTATTGTTCCCGCTTCACTCCAATGCTCTTGTGAAATCAAGTCCAAGACAACACAAACCAACCAAAGTGATGATGGAAAAGTATATTCAATGTCAACCTATGCATATGATCAAGGAATTATGCAATAAAATAAGAGTGATTTTATGGGAAAGGGACATGCCGCTGTATTATATTAAATGAAAGTAGAAGATACATCTGGATCACCTTGATGTCACAAGATTCCTTTCAGTGACCCTTGGTTCCAACACACACACTTGCTCTGCACTTGCATGAAGAAGATCCAATACAACTTGATAGACCAAATAGAGTCTTCAATCTTCTGTCCAAATAGGGTTCCTCACACAATTCTTTCACCAATTATTCATTCAATCTTTCTTAACCTTTTCCATGAGAAACCTTTCAATATATAGGAGAAGGAGAGATGGTTAAATGGATGAGGATGATCCCACTAAATATGAGAAGTCAGTAGGATGCCAATCATGTGAATGGCAACTCATTTTCTAGAAGATTCCCTTCTAGAACCTTCCTGGCCTATTCTCTTTTCCAAGCTTTGAAATAGGTTTGCACCCTATCTATAGAGCAGACTGTGAACAGTTCTCACCCTAAGTTTGGGTTGCCTATGAGAATGAAGGATTTTCACACCCTGTAATATAGGCAGCCTGCGAACTCATATTAAAAATGTGTTTTTTGGAAGAAGACAACAGTCACTTTTCTCAGGCAAAAAGTCCTCGTGGGAGCCTGAATACATCACTTGTAGAGACATCACCAAAGTGACCAAAATCATGTGTAAGAAAATTCCCCCCAAAGTATGAGGCCGAAACTCGTGACAGCCGAAATACTTTGTAAAATGTGTGTATGTGTCAGAAAGAAGGATCACACCTAATCAGAAACCTGTAAACAACCAATCATATGCAGAATATAATACCATTTCTGAGGTAGGCATTCCCATGCTCAGATCACAAATGAATGGAATCATAAATGCAGGTCATGGCAACCAATCATACATCGCGGATCCATGCTGTCAAAATGCTACATAGCCACCAAGAATACACTGTGGATCTATGCGATAAGACTTGAATTAAGATGACATAGCCACATGACATACAAAGTGGATGTATGTGCCGATACAAATCATACATACTCCATCACAACCTAGATAAAAAATATGAGACCGAGGGTCTTCAATCCCGTTACCTGAAAGTACGAATATAACCATGCGATTACATGTGTTGAATTTGAACATGGTAGAAACCACTTGATTACCGATCATTGATGAAAACCGTTAACAAGTGAAAGGGAAATCACCATTGATGTCAATGACTCCCAAGGTACCAAAGTACAATCCAAATGAATGTGAATGAATGAGATGAATTCGAGCACTCGGGGGAATCTCTCGATAAGGTATCAATGATGTGAAACTCTTATCGAAAGAGAAGAGACCTGTCATTAATGCATGCAAGTTCCAAGGTACTAAATGATTTCTTAGTCTTATTTCTGGATAATGAGTTGGAGTTGATGGAACAAGACTCATCACAGGAGGGCCTTGATGTATCCCCTATCAATGACATGAAATAAGTAATAGATTTTGAGGATGAAACAGAGTATGAATATGGGTTGAAATGGACACAGGGAAGGGTGACATAGTAAGAATGGAAAACTACAGATGACCGACTCAATAGAGGGCTCGTGTGAACTTCTCTTGAACATATGAACGACAAAACCAAGGACTTGGCAAACTGGCTCAAAGACGACCCAAGATATGACCTTTTATCAAGTCGAACGAGAGACAAATGGATTTCCCAAACCGGATTCAAATGATGAATAGGGGGTGTCATGTTCAAGAGCGACGATTACTGCCATTAATATGAATATGAAAACACATCCCTTTCCCAAAATTTCCCCCACCATTTTTGGCAAGTACCTCTTTATTTTTACACAAGCTTTAGGAGGATAACATATGCTTGTCAATGTAAGCTCATCCTTCGGATGAGTCCCTCAAAGTATGTTTAACGAACCCTAGGAAGGAGTGGTTCGGTCCCATTGTGGGTCTTTCAATGTTTGTTTAACGAGTCCAAGGATAGAAAACTCGGGGGTTTTTCATGTTTCGAGAGTCTGAAAAATGCTTAAAGAGAAATCTCCCAGTTCCTTTTTCATAAAACAGTTCGACGAGACCGAAAAAGTGATAAACTATAACCCGTCAAACATTTTTTCAAATACTTTAATGAGCATGAAAAGAACAATATTGCTTGACCATCTTTTCATTTTTATGGACCGTGAAAAGAGCTTAAAATATACTCCTTTACGTTCATTGTTTTCGTGTTACCATAATGAGTACGAAAAGATGAGAAAAAGTATACTCGGTTACGTTCTCATATATTTGCGAGCACTAAAATGAATGAAGAATGACCTTGAGGTTTTTTCTAAAAAACCCTAAAAACCCTCTGATTGTTTTCAGACCTTGTTCACCCCTTTTTTCTTGATTTCATGTGTTGATTGACTCCTTGCCCCATCTCACTCATCTTGATTGCCAAAATTTAACTGAAATTTTGGATTTTTTGGACATTTTCATGAGATTTTTAATCCTAGCGCCCCTGTGGATGTGTTAACAGAGCGCCAGTGCTCCCTGAATGTGTTAGACAGAGCGCTATAATGCTTGGTTCCCTTTACACCAGAGCACCATCCCTCTTTTGGCAAAAAACCTTTCCAAAATTGCTTTTTCAGGGTCCAGTCTTTGTGTTTCACTTTCTGAGCCTCTATGTGAGTCAATGCTTCTTCACATTCAACTTTTACATCCTTCCTTTTGAGGAACAAATACCTTGTTTTTTAGATTTTGTAGCCTTCTTCATTATTTTTGAGTTTTTCTACTGTTGGGAGTTTGAAACCAATGCATTATTTTTCTCTCATTTTTGAATGAGCGAGAAACTCTGGTGAAGGAAATCAGAAGTCTATGAATCTCTTCATTTGGTTTTTGTTGAGGTCATTGTTCTTCAACATCTCTTTTTTGTGTGAAATTCTTGATTTTCTTTGTTTTCTTTTCTTTTGCTTCTTGTTTTTTATCACAACAAGAGGGTGTATTGTTTGTACGAAACCTGCTTATGTTTGTCTGAGTTTCCTTGATCCAAAAGGATAATTGGCAGGAGAAGTGTTGCTTTGAATTAATCATTGTTCGCACACAAACAATAAAGAGACATCTTCATGATTGATTTGCATATTAGAAGACATTTCCAAAACATTTTAGCACCACATCGGATTTGATTGAAGAAAATTTGTTTGAGGACATTCCTTCTTAGTGTTTGTTAGTGAAAATAACTCACTCTCTCTCATTTAAATAGATATTCATTGAAAAGAAATGATTTATTATCATCTTTGATGCATTTTTTGGGGATTGAGTCATCATTCCATCCATTTCACTTCCATGCACCCCTTTTGAGTAAAGAACAACTATAAAATGAACTCTAATTAAAAACTATCTAGAACATTTTGTTTTCTAGGATCCTCCACCAACAGTAGACTAGGATTAGTACTTTGCATTAGGCTGTGAACATAACTCTCCAAAGTTTCCAAAACAAACATTAGCATCCAGAGCTATGGAGATTCAAATCTAATTGTCGTATAAGCCTTCCTGGGATCCCCCTCTCACACACAGGTTACGCACAAGGTCACACTCGGGAAAGCTACGGAGATTATCCCTCCGTGGTTTGACTGATTGTAGTAGTCAGATCGTATTATGGGGATCGCTTAAAGGTATACCCACAATGTTGAGTGGAATCTTTTCAAGTTGATTTCAGGCTAGATACCATGCCCGTACCTTCGAACTGGACTGTCGACTGTACCCACCCAGGGGCTAACTGCGAATTGGTAACCTTAGTGGCCATAGTCTTTAGGGTCTTACACAAGGTGACAGTGAAGGGAATTCTCACTATACCTGGAGGAGACATTGGTCAAACTCACTCGAGCTCCTTGGAGGGTAAATCCACAATTATTGCATGGAAGCTTGCACCAAGGTGAAAGTCCATTAAGCAGGTCATGCATTGTAACTGTTCCACCATATAGCCACCCCTTCTTGACTTGATCATGAGATGTTGGATTTCATCACCAACTAGTATGGTCATTGAGAGAAGGTTTTGTTTGCTTGGTTGTGATTCCTAGATTCTATTAGCATATGCTGCTTCTTTTTTATAGCTGGCCATAGATTTTTTTCGCCGACTCTTTTTTGCCAACATCGACCCTCCATGCCATTTGTGGAGGCTATAGGGACTTCCTCCAGAAAATATGGAAGAGAATGACCCTTTACCCCCTCATGCTATGGAGGAATATCCTCAATAGAGTGAGGTTCATGACACTATAACCTCCCAAGAAGAAGTTCCCACTTCTTTACAGAATTTTCAAATTGTTTCAGAGTCTCCGAAGGCTTTCCGCATTCCGGAGGGATATGAGAGAAGTGTTCTCCAACTCAATTCAGCCAGTGAATTCGTCGTCATCAATCCTTCTGATGTTCCGACTGGGTCTCATTCAAACCCTCTAGTTGACGACCCCTTTTGGACCATAGACATTGTTCGAAGTCCACCGCGCATGGTGCAGGATCTTTATGGAACAGGAATAGGTGCCGACGCACCTATCACCTACACCATACCCTTAAACCATTTTATCGATACTACCATTTTTTCAGCTACACCGTCCATTGATCCAAACACATCGTCTGTTGGCCCAAGGTCCACTTTTTCTCTCCAGACGACTCACTCTACAATGGTCCCTCACATTCCGACTATTCCTACCGATAATGCGGTTGTTAGCCAAGCTGTAATTGGCACACCAATAACACCTAGACCTTCATGATCACTCCCTTTTGGGTACAAAGCACTGAATTCTTTCGCTGTCACTACTACCCAAGTTATGCCTGGAAGTTCTATACCTATACAACAACCCGGAGGGACTGGTCTTGGTAGCTTTAACCCGTTAAGCAGCACCGATCAATCATTTACGTCTGGTTCTCAAATTCTGAGAACTCCACCTCAAGTTGGGGGGAATCCTCCCACTGGAGGACAAATTCCATTTGGAGGGCACCCTCATGCTGGGGGGCAGCCTCAATCCAGAGCCTACCATCAATCGTATGGACAAAATGTGTCTACCACACCCAATCCGTGGAATATCCCTTTTCTAGGAAACCCATAGTTCTCGGGGGGACACAATCCTCAAGCTCCACAACAACCTCTTCCCCCTTAAGGGACTCATCTATATCCTCCTTATGGACAAATGCCAAATCCAGCTTATAATCCTCAAAACCCATTCGGTTATCCCCCGCTCGCACATGTTTCTCAAAATCCCTCAAATCCTTTGTACCCTGGTTACAATTATCCGCCTAACCCAGTGTATAGTCCTACTGGTGTTCCTATGCCACACTAGTATTACCCATAGGTTAACAGACAACTACCTTTCCTAGTGACTCTGGACCTCCCAGACTTGTCTTGGTTAACGAATGATCCTATTTTTCATTCTCCAGTTTGGCCATCTATTCCAGCTAAACTTCCTTCTGATATTCCAAAATTCGATAGAAATTCCAGAGAAGACCCAAACAACCATGTGATGAATTTCCATTTGTGGTGTTCATACAACTCCCTCATGGATGATTCTATACGTTTGCGTCTTTTTCAATGAACGTTTATGAGTTCTGCAACAAAGTGGTATATTGAACTACCACGTGCTTCTTTTCACAATTTCAACTCCCTTGCCATGTCCTTCCTCACACACTTCCAACTACCCATTCGATACGAGATAGGTACTGAAATATTGACCTCCCTTCGTCAGACAACCTCTGTACATATCTCTAATCATATTCATGAATGGAGATGACGACGAAGGTTAATCAAAGCGGTCATTCCTGAACAATTATTAACGAAATGGTTCACCAAATCACTGTTACCCTAGATTGCTCGTGATGTTGCTATGGGTGGTGTAGTCACCGAGGAAGAAGCTATTGCTCGAGCTCAGTACTTAGATTTGGTTTATTCACAATCTAGTACTCTACACGAGTTGATACCAAATGCTAGTTGTGCCACTAATGATCCATCCAAATCATCATCTACCTCACACGTGGATGGAGTTATTGGCTCCGTCAAAACCCAATCTACTTCCCAGTCCGAATGCACCCTCTTCTACCTCCCATCAAACTCAGGTCTCTGAGGTGAATACAGTCCAATCGACCCCTTCACAAAAACTTGGAGGCAAGAAGAAAGAAAGAAAGAAACCAAAGAAAAACAACAACAATGAACAACCAAAAAATCAACCTCAAATCCCAGCTGCCGGAAAATAACCACAACGGAAACCAAAATTCCCATGTCTCATTTGTGGAGATGATCACTACACTTGAGACTATCCACATCATGATGAAGTGGCCAAGATTTTTAAGGGAAATTCACAACCTGTTGTGATTACCCAGCCTTTTCCATAGCAACAATCTTTGGTTGCTCAAACCCCCACTCCAGGGGGTAGTTCCAACCAATCCCATGATGAGGCCTCGACAAGTGCCCACATTTACATGTTTAACAGGATCAATCTAACCACTCGCACTACGACATATGACACACCGATTAAACCTGATAAGACGAAGACCACTAACAGTTCCTTATCGGACCCATTACCATCTTATGTTAGTCCTCCGTCTGCTAGCCCTCCATCCATGCCACTTCAGATTGAGAAACCTTCATTTGAATTCATCTTACGCCCTCCTAAGAGCACTATCTAGAAACCTACCTTTAATCCTAGCTCACGAGTTTCCCAAAACTACAACATTGTTAAATATTTGGCTCAAGAACTGTGTGCTATGTCTGCTTTGGAAGTTCTACAACACTGTCCTAGCCAACGTAGAACACTCTTAGCTGCCATCAGTTCTTTCGATCCCGAGTCATCTAATAAACTCATGTTTAATCTGGATGATCATCAAACTCGACTCTCCCACCAACTATCTTTTCAGATCGATGTTGTCGTTCACAATCAACAAATCCACCGAACTATCTTGGATGAGGGAGCCTCTACTTGTGTCATGTCTTTATCTTGTTGGAAAGGATTAAAATCGCTTTCCCTTAACAAATCCCCTATGATGTTACGCACTTTCGATGGGCGAGGTTTTCATCCTCATGGACTTTTAAAATCCTTAGCCATTCAGTTGGGCGACAAAACTGTTACTGTTGATGTCGAGGCGGTTGACGCCCCCCCTCGATTACAACCTACTACTTGGAAGAAGTTGGTTCTATGCTATGACTGTCATCGCCTCGTCGGTGTTTCGATGTGTACAATTCCCCCATCAAGGAAAAATTGTCACTATCGATCAACTAGATTTCTGTACACCCGACGCTCGTTCCCCTGTCACCAACAACATTCCTTTTTTGGGAGACCACCAAGTTACGTATGAAAGTGTTGGTGTTGGCTTGTTGAAATATTCTAGCCTTATGGGTACCTTCCCTACACCACTTCCACCCACCACACATCATATTTCCACCGTCAATATGATTTCGACTATGGATTATCAATCTTTGGAATCATCTGACCCTTGGATTGTACCTATTCCTATGGAATTCGATGTGCTCGGTGACACCATGCCACTTAGCCCATCCAAGGCTACATACATGGCTATTCAATATGCCTCTCCCTCCTCGGAAAACCCCCATTTATTGGCACTCGATGCCTACTCGATGCCGTCATGGTTGGATTCCCTATCATCCGCAATCGACTACATTTCCCACATTTTTCCTTCCGACGAATCTATAATGAAAATGATCAGTATCGACGACGTACCTTGGGATGATAACCATATTCAATCCTCTTTTCTTCCACCTCTGGAAAAAATTCACAAAGACATACACTCTGTCTTCTCTCCTGATGTTAACAATTCTCCGCAATCTCCCATCTTCACACAAGATACTCTTTCTGAGGGGAATATGGGTAATATCTCTACTACGATCGTTATCGATATTTCGATCAAAGAGGGAATTGTGGAAAACATTAACCTTGGTGATAATTGCACACATGAAGAAGTGGTATCTTACACCGCTCTATTTAAATAATTTTGCGATGTCTTCGCTTGGAGCTACGAGGAAATGCCAGGGATTGACCCTTCGATCGTCGTGCATGAAATCAAGACTTACCCAGGTGTGAAACCTGTTCGACAGAAAATCCACTCGGTTCATCCCAAGAAAATCGCAGCCATAAAGGAAGAAGTTGAGAAACTTTTAAAATCTAGCTTTATCTATCTTGTCTCGTTGACAGAATGGGTCTCCAACCTTGTTTCGGTTGCCAAAAAACAAGGGACCATCCGTGTCTGTGTTGACTATAAGGATCTCAATAAGTCTTGTCCAAAGGAAAACTACCCTATACCCTTCATCGACCAGATCATTGATAATTGCGCTGGGAGTGTAATATTCTCTTTCATGGATGGCTTCTCCGGGTATAACCAGATTGAAATTTTACCTGCTGATCAACATAAGAGAGCCTTTATTTTCCCATGGGGAAATTTCTCCTATCAAAAGATACCTTTTGGTCTCAAAAATGCTGGTTCTACTTTCCAGTGGGCCATGTCATACACTTTCCATGATATCAAGCATATTGCAGAACCTTACCTTGATGACTTACTTGCCCACTCATCCAATTGATCAGATCATGTTGATCACTTATGGGCTATTTTTATTCGATGTCGGTTTTACCGTATCCGCTTGAACCCACATAAGTGTATTTTTGTTGTCGAATCCGGTCGACTCCTCAATTTTGTTGTCTCGAAAGATGGGATTAGGGTGGATCCCTTAAATATTAAGGCTATTTTGGCCTTACCCCCACCTACTAGTTTGACCCAACTCCAAAGTTTGCAAGGAAAAGAAAACTTCCTTTTCCATTTCATTTGTAACTACAAAGGATTCATGCGATTGTTGCAGAAAAACACCCCTTTCATCTGGGATGACATCATCAATGATCGTTTGACGCTCTCAAGCATGCCTTGACCCATGCACCTTTGTTGCACCATCCAGAGTATACAAAGGACTACATCCTTTACTTAGCCGCCTCCACTTCCACTATGCAATGGTGTTAGTTCAAGAGGACTCCAACGGTGAGGAACATGTGATATATTACCTGAGCAAGAGTCTATCTGGACCCAAACTCTGATATTCACATGTAGAGAAACTGGCTCTGGCAGCCGTCATCGCTGTCCAGAGATTTCTCCATTACATCCTACTACGCACCACCACTATGATTGTGGACTCAAACCCTATGTACCATGTCTTGACACGTCAAGTGCTCGGGGAAAATACTCTAAATAGATCATCACCCTTCAAGAATTCGATCTTGAATTTGTGAAGTCCAAAGCCAAAAAGTCCCTGGTGTTTGCAGAACTTATCTACGATCTCCACCATGTTGATGAAGACATCGAACCTAGAGATTCTCTCCTTGACGAAACTCTTTTCCTCATCCGCACCTCTGATCCTTGGTATGGATACATCCTCCTTTACCTCCAAACCCAATGCTTTCAGCCTAACACTTCCCATGAAGAGCATCGACGTATTCGCCACCATTCTCATCGTTATCTTATCATCGATGACACCTTGTATCGCCATGGTATTGACACTATCCTTCGACGATGTTTGATTCATGCAGAGGATGAACGCATTCTAAACGACTGTCACCTTGGATCCTGTGGCGGTCACCTTTCTGGATGGCCACAGCCCAAATTGTTTTACGTGCTGACCATTTTTGGCCCTCGATTTTCAAAGATTGTATTGAGGCAGTTAAAAAATGCCCACCCTGCCAAGTTTTTAACAACAAGGAACAGACCCAACCTACTACGTTGCACCTCGTTATCGCCATCGACCGCTTTGCCAAATAGGGTATCGATTTTATGCAATGTAAGCCTACCTCAGCCGGGGGGCACGTTTATATAATCGTCGCTGTCGACTACTTTACCAAATGGGATGAGGCTATGCCTACCTTTCTAAATGATGTTCGTACCAAAACTCTTTTTGTTTTTAACCACATCATAACTTGTTTTGGTGTACCACGTGCCATTGTCACCGATCACGGTTCAAACTTTAAGAACCAGATGATGAGTGAATTGCATGCCAAGTTGGGTTTTCACCATGAAAACTCATACCCATACTATCCTCAAGCCAACAGACAAGTTGAAGCCATCAACAAGGTCCTCAAAACCATGATTCAATGCATGGTAGGGGAAAATAAGACATCCTGGCATATACAACTTTTCTCCGCTCTCTGGGCTTACCGTACATCCGTGAAAACCACAACTGGGTTCACTCCTTTCCAGTTAGTGTATGGAATCGAAGCTATTTTACCAATCGAGTGTGAAATTCCATCTCTGAAACTTAAAGTAGAACTCTTACCCCATACTTCTGCCGAAGAAGAACATTTCTTATATCTAACCAAACTGGACAAAACACGTCGTGATGCTACTCTTGTTAACAAGATACATCAGAAATGTATAAAAAATCAATACGACAAATCCATCTGTTGGTCACTATAATTGCTTAATTAATTTCAAACAACCAAGTGAAACATAAATTATCAACCCAGGGAAGTCTTTTGTTTCAAAGATAGCTGCGCACTATATATGCTCAATTCCAAAAGCACTTAGTGTTGTAGTAAGGAAATCATTCTATCTGACTTGCTGAAATGAGCTGAAGCTCTGAATAGTATCACAGGAAAGAGATCTCCCTATTGCAATTCTTTATAGTTCGAATTAAGAATCCTGGATTACATTTTAAAATAACATTGCAATGGGTGAGAGCAACTATCTTGTAATTAGAGAACAGGACCCTTA